>JAVHYY010000418.1:0-94003 GCA_035221665.1 Okamejei kenojei | reverse complement strand
AGTATAAACTAAATAAAAAAAACCCAATAAGTTCCCACGCCCGCTCTCCACTTTCCTCCATCCGCCACTCCCGCTACCCCTCTCCCCCACCCCTCACCACTCTTCCACATCTGCTCCCTCCTTCTGCCACCCCTGGCCCTCCCCATCTCTTCCCCTCCCCCTCCCTATCTCCCCCCACCCCTTTCTCCCTCTGCTCCACCACTCCCCCCGCCCCTCCTACTCTCACCACGTCCACCACTTTCCCCCTACACCCGCTTCCACCGCTCGCGCCCCCTTCCCCCACCTCCCCATCTCCATCCCCCACCCCGCGCTCGCCTCCCCTCCCTTCCCTCTTCCCCCCACTCTTCCCCCTCTCTCCGCTCTCACCCTCCCCACCCCACGTCTTCCCGCACCCCTACCAGTTCCCTACCTCAACCCTCCCTCCACACTCTGCCCTCTCTCTCCCCCTACACCTCTCCCGACCCCTCGCCACCTCCCTCCACACTCTTGTCCCCCCCGCGCAACCTTTCCCCATCTCCCTTCCTCCCTCTCTCTGCTCTTCCCAACCCCTCTCTCCCCTCCCCACCCCTCGCTCACCCCCTCCCCAAATCTCTCTCACCCCCTCCCCCACACCCTCTCCCTCCTCCCCTTCCCTCTCTCGCCTCCCCTTCTCCTCTCTCCTCACCCCTCACCCTCCGCCCTCCCACCCCTCTCTCCCTCCTCCCCACCATCGTCACCCATCTCCACCCCCTTGCCCCCTTGAAGATAATAAAAGCGTAACCCCTCTCCTCCCTCACTTCACCCACTCTTCCCCTCATCCTCCCCCTCCCGACCTCTCTCGCTCTCTCCCCCTCCTCTCTCTCCCCTCCTCTCCCCCCCGCTCTCCCCTCCGCTCTCTCCCCTTCCCATCTCCTCCCTCTCCTCTCGCACCCCCGCCACTCCCTCTCCAGATCTTCCCCTCCCCCTCTTTCTCCCCTCGCCTCTCACCTCCCCCTCTCCTTTCCTCCCCTCTTCGCCCCCACTCCTCACTCTCAACCTCGCCTCTTCCTCTCTCCAACCCCTTCCCCCATCCCTCTCTACCCCCTTCACCCCTCTAACCACCCCTAACCCCTGTCTCCTCCTTTACCCTCCCTACCTCCCTCCCCTCCCCACCTCCTCTCTCTCCCTCCCCTCTCCTCTCCTCTCCCCACTCTCCCCATCCCCCTGCCCCACTCTCCCACCAGCTCCCCCTCCCACTCTCTCCCCATCTCCCTCCCCCTCCATCCCCAACCCTCCCCATCTCCCCTGCCCTCTCTAACCCCCCTCATCACGCCACCCGCCCCCTCCCACTCTACACCCCGTTCCCCCTCTTTACGGGGGGGCTTACTACCCTACCCCGGTCCCATCCTTACTCTGCGCGCTCCTCCCCTCCCCCCACCTCTTCCCCTTCTCGTCCTTCCAACCTCCCCGCTCCCTCCCCACTCTCTCCCACTCCCCGCATTTCCCCCTCCCCCTCCCCAATCTCTCTCCATCTCCAACTCCTCTCCCCTCCGCCCCAACCCTCCCCCCCCTCACCCCCCCCCACATCCTCTCCTTCCGCCCTCTATCCTCGTCTCTGCCCTTCTGTCTCTGCCCCTCGCTCTCTGTCTCGCCCCAGTCCCTCTCTGCCCCTCACTGTTTACCCCCCCCCCCCCCCCCGATCACGCCTGTGAGTTGGGCGGCCTTTGTATCATTGTAGGCGGTTATGGGTTAAAAGACACAATTTAAGAATATTCATATAATATCAAGGGGGAAAGTTAGCGGTTGGCGGGTGTAGTGATGGTGTGACCGACATGCTGCCCCCCCGCGCAACTTCACGTTGGGGTAACAGACCCAACGGTCTGCACTGTCCTAGTACGAAATAAATTTATCAATGAGAACATTGCATAATAGCGTTGAAACAAAAAAAACAAGATTTTTTAAACTTTGCTCCACATGATATCATGACGCCGAATCTATTAATTTCGGAAATACTTTCCGTATGCTTAGACCATACATGTAATTAAGAGGATTTAATGGAGACGATATAGCACACTAGCTCTAATTAACTCCATTGTACATTATAGCTTACGCAATGTTTGTTAATTCCCTCAGGTAACTTCCAATGCGAGTCCTGAAGTGATGAAAAAGGTTCTGCGTTTTACATGGGACAGCAATACCTCTCACCTTCCAGTACCATGAACAAGCAGATCTCCACTGCATTGTCCTCACTCGCTGAGTAATCACACACGACACATATTGAGTTGCTTGAGAATCACTGGCATTTGATGTTTGTCTGAGAGGTTCATGAAAACATCTTTAATTTCTAGCTAATGCCACGTGTAGGAAATGACTGGAATAGATTAGTCCCATGGAAGAGGATCACAGGGACATGACCTTTGAAATGATAAACGATTTATCGGAATTTGGTCGTTTTGAGCCTTTTCCAATATTCTGCATAGATTATTAAGAGAGCGCGGGAGATCAAATAATGCAAAGCTCGTTTTTACCACCCTTACCCTGTCTGGTTATGCAATAATATTTTTTCATTCTCATCGTTTTAATCGAAAGATCGAAAAACTTAATAAATACTTTGGATGATGTTTTGATATGAATGTGTTCTTATTTTGTCAAGAAAACGAGGGGTCTCTGAGACAACTGAAACAACACCCATTTTTTTTTTGTTGTAATCGTAAAATGAGAAGAGACGTCCTCAGATGTCCTAGAGTGGAATCATAACGTTGACAATTGGTGGAAAGGCGGAAGATTCGGAGTAAGAATGGAGGGAACTTGCAAGAGGACGTGGGTGTAGTGTATTAAAGATAGCTGTGAGATCAATGGTTTGTACTACAGTTGTGGATATTCTATTCTATCACCTGTGATCGATCCAGGGATCTCAAGAGACGGGAGAGAGTTTATTATAGATAGAACCAAATGAAGTTTAGGGCTGGTCAAACTTTTAGTGAAATGACGCAATCAATCAGTCCCGTGTCAGAGGCAGCCCAGGTTCACAGCCATCGATGCAGTAGAGACATGTTTGGGAGTGCCTATTGGTTACGTGGTAGAGCAAAGAGCTTTCGCTGTAATCAACAAAAGACAGGATAAATGGGCCGCGAGTATCCCTGCTACACTTGGACACGGGAACAAGAAAAGAAAACCAAAAGAAATTTGTGGGAGAGACTTATCCACAGGTGGAGCAGAGGAAAAAGGCAAAACTCTGCGGATCAGGCAAATCCCCATAGAACATGGATGCGAGGTTTCAGATTGGATCCTCTTCAGACTGGTAGTAGTGGGTGGTATGCGGAGCTAAGGGAGGAGGGACAGAGCAACGTCCGGCAGGTAATAGGTGCTTTACACCTTGTTATTTTAACTGCCGGCGGACATCAACCGCCTCAATTTCCTCACTTTCTCACTCATACCTCTTCCCCCCCCCCCCAACGTACTAGCACCCTCCCCCACACTATGCTACAACCTCAACTGGCGGATCAAAAACGGCCAACAAGGAAGGATTACGTGGTAGGTCTGCGCTCTGATCGCTACAAGGTTTTTTTGGCTGAGGCCGCTACCGCCAACTATCACTGACTTCATCATTTTGTCATCCTGCCTCCCAATTTCCCAGCCTCCAACCTCATCGCTTTCCCCAGCCCCGAACGAGCCCCAATTATACTTCTCCCAAAAATCCACAAACCTGACCTGTCCTGGCGACAGACCATGATTCTGGCTGTTCATGCCACGAAACAGATTTCCTCATACCTGACGACCATCCTATCCCCTTGGTTTAAATCCCCCTCTCCCAGGTGATTTCACTGACCCTCACATAGTCTTCGTCTCTCCTCCTGACTACCCTTATCTAGCCACCATTCCCTCATCTTACCGTGGAGGTAGTGTAACAATACACCTATCCCCCACCAGGAGGGTCTTAAAACCGTTTTCTTTCCTCGAACCGCAGAACAACACTAAATCCCCCCTACTGATACACCTCGATACTCCGCCGCCTTGCGGAGTGTCCCTTACCCTACCAACTTTCATTTGACTCCTCCCCATATTCCTCAATCAAGGCGTAGCTATGGTGTCTGGCCATCTATGCCTGGTTTCTTTTAGCGGTACATCGACAATCCTGTCGCGCGTACGTGGCCCCAACGCAACTCTCCTCTGTCTACATCGACGACTGCTTGGGTGCTACATCCTGCACCCATAACTAGACTCACTGATTCCTCATTCACACTAACTCCATCCAGCACCTAAATACACCTGGAACATTTCCGACGTTTTAGTCCTCATATTCTCCTCTGCAGGACAGAATACTGAACGACATCTATTATAAACCCACTGAACGCTCATGCTACTGGACTACCCTTATTCCCACCTCTGTTTCCTATTAAGGACCTTCCTTCTCTTACTTCAAGTTCGCCGCTACGCCGCATGTGCACCAATACTATCAATCCAAGGCCATCCGAGATGTTCCGCATCTTTTGGGTACAGGGATCCCTCTATACTCAAGATGAGGCTCTCACCAGGGTCTCTTTCTATTACCGTATCTCCTGCTCTCACTCCCCTCTCCTCCTCCCCAAACGTAATGAGGAAGGAGGCCCCCCTTTCCTCACTCTTCATGACCCTACTAGCTGCACACCAACAAAAAATGCCCCACAACATTTTTGCCACATCCAAGGGATCCCACCACTGGCCACAACTTTCCATCTCTACCCTTCGGTCGGCTTTCTGCAGGAGACCGCTCCCTCCATAACTCCCTGTCAATTTGTCCCCTTCCCACCCAAACCATCCCCTCTCCTGGCACTTTCCCTTGCAACCGCATGAAATGCTAAATTTGACGTTTTACCTCCCCCCCCTTGATTCCATCCAAGACCCAAGCAGTTCTCATCCAGTGTGGCAGAGTTTCATGCTGCTCCTCCTCCAACCACATATATTGCATCCGCTGCTCTAGGTGTCAGCTGCTCCACATCGGTGAGACCAAGCATAGGCTTGGCGATCGCTTCGCCAAGACCACAGACAGACAGTACCTCCTCCCAGAACTTCCTGTCCTTGATCACGGAGGTCTTGGAGGACAGCAAGCGGCAGAGTCTGGACCAACCACTGACCCTAGAGGCGCTGACTGGCTCCATCCGTTCCTTTGACTCGAATAAAAAATACCCGGAAGCGATGGCTTACCGCAGAGTTGTATTTGGCTCTGTGGGACTGGATGGGCCCGGACCTGCTAGAAGTGTACAACGACATGTTTCTAGCTTGGTAGCAATGTCAGACTCCATGAGGAAGGGCAACATCACCCTAATCTACAAGCAGAAGGGGAGATGAAGGACATAAAGAATTGGAGACCCCATAACACTCTTGAATGTAGACTAACAAGATCCTGTCTAAGGCCATCACCAACCGGGTCAAATCTGCTCTGGGACATGTGTGTGATCCACCCGGACCAAACCTGTGCTGTACCTGGCAGGAAAATCCACAGACAGCCTAGCGCTGCTGAGAGATACCATCGCCTACGTGCAGGACAGACGGGTGGATGCCTGCCTAGTCAGCTTGGACCAGGAGAAGGCCTCGACAGGATTTCGCGCACGTACATGAGGACGTGCTCTCCAAAATGGGTTTTGGGGAGGGAATCAGGAATTGGATCAAACTGCTCTACACCAACATCCGTAGTGCAGTCCAAATCAATGGGTGGGAATCAGACAGTTTCCTGTAAGGTCTGGAGTTAGGCAGGGTTGCCCTCTCTCTCCTGTCTTGTTTGTCTGCTGTATTGAACCTTTTGCCGAATCCATCAGGAAGGATGCGAGCATAAGAGGAGTGACATTGCCAGGCAGTGGGGGCATTCAAGTTAAGACCTCCCTGTACATGGACGACGTCGCTGTCTTCTGCTCGGATCCAGGGTCGGTTCGCAGACTGATTAGTATCTGCGACCAGTTTGAGTCGGCCACGGGAGCCAGGGTGAACCGCAGGAAGAGCGAGGCCATGCTCTTTGGCAACTGGCCCAACAGATCTTCCGTCCCCTTCACCATCAAGCCTGACTTATTGAAGGTGCTGGGGATCTGGTTCGGGGGGGGGGGGGGGCTGAGGCATGTAACAAAAATTGGCTGGAGCGGATAGCCAGGGTGGGGAGGAAGCTGGAGCTGTGGAGGCAACGCTCCCTCTCCATAACGGGAAAGAATTTGGTCATCAGGTGTGAGGTGCTCTCGGGGCTGCTGTACTTGGCACAAGTGTGGCCTGTCCCTCCCTCCTACGCCACAGGGATCAACACCTCTGCTCTGTTTGCAATAACAAACCGGATCTCCCGGTGGCTCAGCACTTCAACTCCCCCTCCCATTCCGAATCCGTCCTGGTCCTCCTCCATGGCCAGAGTGAGTCCCACCGTAAATTGGCTGAGCAGCACCTCATATTTCGCTTGGGTACTCTACACCCCAGCGGTATGAACATTAACTTCTCCAATTTTAGGTAGTCCCTTCTTTCTCCTTCTTTCCCCTCCCCTCCCCAGCTCTCCCACAGCCCACTGTCTCCGCCTCTTCCTTTCTTCTAACCGCCCCTCCCACTCCCACATCAGTCTGAAGAAGGGTCTCGACCCGAAACGTCGCCTATTTCGTTCCTCCATAGATGCCGCCTCACCCGCTGAGTTTCCCCAGCATTTTTGTCTACCTTCGATTTTCCAGCATCTGCAGTTCCTTCTTAAACATAACACATAACAATGTCTCATTCGCAGTCTGTCAGTTACATCTCTTTCGGTGTCCACAAGGGCCAGTAAATCGCCGTTGTTGCTTCCTCTTTTACAAACAGTCTCCGCCACTCACGTTTCCCTGCCTGAAACAGAAAGCACCCACCGCCATACACCCGCAAACACCAACATAACCCCTGGCAATTCCACTTCAAATTTACACACTCCATAACCCTGTGTTGATAACTCTCAACTCTCTCTAGATTCCCACTTCCGAGTCAACTGTTGAAAAACCTTTGATCTTCCTCGGATTACGGACCAACATTCTGGTCAGCACCCAACCCTCGTGCGGGGATACAAACTATACTCGTTTTTGCGGACACTCCCATGGCGTTCGTAACGATATCCCGGTAAAAGTATAAAGGTTTCAAAGGTCTTTTATTGTCACATGTACCAATTAAGGTACAGCGATATGCGAATTACCATACAGCCATACGAAAAAAAGAGCAACAAGACGCGCAACTATATAAACGTTAACATAAGCATCCACCACACCGGATTCCCCACATTTCTCACTGCGATGGAAGGCAAAAAAACTTCATTCTACTTCCCCTTTAATGATGAGAGTCATCGTATTCACAACCATTTGATATTTTTCCGCGTAAACCCCTTTCAGGCACCGCATTAGTGAATTGTAACCGGCCGCCCCCCCCCCCCTCCCACCTCAAATGCCGGAGCCTTCCAGATCCTCGCCACTGGCGAGTTGCAAACAGCCCCTGACAGAAAGCTTCAGATGCTGGGAATGTACAGTCCTTTTGTATTCACTTTCGCATCCTACACACTAGGGGCAATTCGCGGAAAATATAAACCCACAAACCTGCAAGTCTTTAAAGTGTGAGAGGAAATGCCGCGCACCCGGAGAAATCCCACGCGGCCACCGGGAGAACGTACAAACTCCGCACAGACAGCACCCGGAGACAGGATACAACCCGCTGCAGCTGCTCCTCTGGACAGCCCCGTGGCAGGAGTAAACGAGTTGATTTTTCAGGTGGTAGACCATTGTCAGAAGTTTGAAGGAGTGAAAAGAATCTCGTTAGGCTGCAGTGTGGACAGGAAGTAAAGGTTTCCTCGTTTCACTTTAGTTTCCTTTGTCATTCGTTTTATTTCATGTCTTTCCGGATTGTATTTAACTTTTTTCCGATGACTTGATGATTTTGTTTATCCACATGCCCTTGAGGTTTCCTGAATGTTACGTTGGCCTTCAGACCCTGACATCCCGTTTACATTCGAGAAGCTTCCTCTTCAACCGTTCTATGTGAATAAAATGTTGTGCTTGCAATCACTCTAGTAAATCTACTTGATGGTGTCTAAGCCATTCACACCTCTCCTGAACTGTGGCCGAACAATAATAAACAGACAATAGGGCAACAGGTGCAGGAGTAGGCCATTCGCCCTTCAAGCCAGCACCGCCATTCAACTGTGATCATCCACAATCAGTACCCCTTTCCTGTCTTCTCCCATATCCCTTGACTCCGCTACATTTAAGAGCTCTATAACTCTCTCTTGAAAGCATCCAGCGAATTGTATAATTCTACAACTGTAGAAGGACCTCTTTGCTCCTATACCTAACTCATCTTGTTATGAAGGCCAACATGACATTAGCTTTCTTCACTGCCTGCTGTATCTGCATGCTCCCTTTCAGTGACTGCTGAACAAGGACACCCAGATCTCGTTATACCTCCCCTTTTCCTAACTTGACACCATTCAGATAATAATCGGCCTTCCTGTTCTTGCCACCAAAGTGGATAACTTCATATATATCCACATTAAACTGCATCTGCCATGCCTCTGCCTACTCACCTAACCTGTCCAAGTCACCCTGCATCCTCAGAGCATCCTCCTCGCAGTTCACACTGCCACCCAGCTTTGTGCCATCTGCAAATTTGTTAATGTTACTATTAATCCCTTCATCTAAATCATTAATGCTTATTGTAAATAGCTGTGGTCCCAGCACAGAGTCTTGCGGTACCACACTACTCACTGCCTGCCATTCTGAACGGGACCCGTTAATCCCTAGTCTTTGTTTCCTGTCTGCCAACCAATTTTCTAACCGTGTCAGTACCCTACCCCCAATACCATGTGCTCTAATTTTGCCCGCTAATCTCCTATGTGGGACCTTATCAAAGGCTTTCTGAATGTCCAGGCACACTACATCCAATGGCTCTCCCTTGTTCATTTTCCTACTTATATCCTCAAATAATTCCAGAAGATTATTCAAGAATAATAATAATAATAATAATAATAATAATAATAATAATAATAATAATAATAATAATAATAATAATAAGCCTTTATTGTCATTGTACTTAGAAATACAACGACATTAGGAGAGCTACTCCTGATCAAGTCCAAACAAGACAAAATCACATCCAATACATTCAATACGTTATTTAACTGCTTAAAATAGTAGATAATTATAATTATCACACCTAGGTAGAACATTGCACTGGGAGAATATTACTCTTTAAAATTTAATAAATACTTAAAATATTTTTTTTTAAAGAGGAAATATTAGCTGAGTGGTCTGTTTTATAGTGGAATGGATGATCTCATGTCGGGTGGATATTTGAGGAGTTTAGAGTTCTAATGGCCCAGGGAAATAAATGATTTCCCCGTTGTAAATCCACGCTGACTCGGACCGACCCTGTTACTGCTATCCAAATGTGCCGCTATTTCATCTTTTATAATTGACTCCGACATCTTCCCCACCACAGATATCAGGCCAACTGGTCTATAATCTCCTGTTTTTTTCTCTCTCCCTCCTTTGTTAAAAAGTGGGATAACATTGGCTACACTCCAATCCACAGGAACTGATCCTGAATCTATAGAACATTGGGAAATGATCGCCAATGCGTCCACGATTTCTAGAGGCACTGCCTTAAGTACCCTGGGATGCACACCACCGGGCCCTGGGGATTTATCAGCCTTCAGTCCCACCAGTCTACCAACTAGCATTTCCTGCCTAATGTGAATTTCCTTCAGTTCCTCCGTCACCCTAGGTCCTTTGGCCACTTGTACATCTGGGAGATTGTTTGTGTCTTCCTTAGTGAAGACAGATCCAAAGTACCTGTTCAACTCGTTTATCATTTTCTTGTTCGCCATAATAAATTCACCTGTTTCTGTCCTCAACGGACCCACATTTGCCTTATCTAATTTTTTTCCTTTTCACATACCTAAAGAACCTTTTACTATCCTCCTTTATATTCTTGGCTAGCTTCCCTTCGTGCTTCAACTTTTCTCCTCGTATTGCCTTTTTAATTATCTTCTGTTGTCTTTAAAAGTTTCCCAATCCTCTGGCTTCCCGCTCATCTTTGCTATGTTATGTTTTTTATCTTTTATTTTTACACTGTCCTTGACTTCCCTTGTCAGCCACGGTCGCCTCTTACTCCACTTAATCTTTCTTCCTCTTTGGAATGAACTGATCCTGCACCTTCTATATTGTCCCAGAAATATCTGCCATTGTTATTCCACTGTCATTCCTGCTAGGGTCTCTTTCCTGTCAACATTGAGCAGCTCCTCTCTCATGCCTCTCTCATGCCTCCCTCTGCTCAACTGTAATACTAACACTTCTGATGTTCCCTTCTCCCTCTCAAATTGTAGATTAAAACTTATCATATTTTGGCAACTACTACCTAATGGCTCCTTATCCTGGAGTTCCCTTATCAAATCCGGTCCATTACACAACACTAAATCCAGAATTACCTTCACCCTTGTAGGCTCCAGTACAAGCTGCTCTAAGAATCCATCTCGGAGGTATTCCATAAACTCCATTTCTTGGGGTCTAGTACCAACCCGATTTTCCCAGTCTACCTGCTTGTTCAAATCTCCTATAATCGCCATAGCATTACCTTTGCCACATGCCAATTTTAACTCTTAATTCAACTTGCACCCTGTATCCAGCCTACAGTTTGGGGGACAGTAGATAACTCCCATTGGGGTATTTTTACCCTTACAATTCCTCTGTTATATCCATACTGACCACATCTCCTGATTCTATATCACCCCTTGCAAAGGACTGAACCTCATTCCTCACTAACAGAGCTACCCCACCCCCAATTTTATTACAGGTGTCAGTTATAGCATGAACCGGCTGCACATTTATATCTTGGCAGCAGTGTTTGTATGTTTGTGACTCGCTGTCAGAGTGGGCTCAATGAGTAACTGCTATCCAATTTGTTGTTGTACACCCAACAACCATTGTGCGCTGGCGCTGGAGGGAAAGGGTGTTGAGGGCGGTGATGTGATGCCGATCTATCGGGTGCTGTCTCCTGGATTGTTCGAGCCGTTGGAATGTTATTGCAGCTGCACTCATCCGCCCACCAGCGATCCCCGCTTACTAAACACTATCTTACACCACTAGGGACAATTTACAATTTTACCAAGCTAATTAACCTACGAATTTTACGTATTTGGTGCGTGGGAGGAAACCGGAGCTCCCGGAGAAAACCCTCGCAGGTCATGGGGACAGCGTACAAACTCGGGGAGGATCGATCACGGGGCTTTTGACATGTACCGCTGCGCCACTCTTGTTGAGGTTAATGTGAAAAACCTCATAGCACCAGTACCTTAGAATAAAAGGACGTACATTTATGATGAACATGAGGAGCATTGTGTTTAGTCAGCCGGATGGTGAATCTGCGGAATTCATGGTGGAGGTCACATTGAGGAGTTTGACCGATTCTTGATTTGTAATAGTGTCAAAGGTTGTGGGGAGAAGGTGGGAGATTACGGTTGAGAGGGAATGATAGATATTCCACGGTTGGATGGCAGGTAGACTCGGTGGGCCGAATGGCCTATTTCTACTCCAATTACTTAGGAACCATTAAAATACCAAAGGAAGAAAGCCGTGAGGGGGGGGGGGGGGAGAGAAATAGAGGGACCTGGCACTTTGTAAGTGCCCTTCATGGGCCACTATTTGCATACATTGGGTATGCAACAATATCACTGTGACTTCTCACATGTGACAATGAAGTATTCATTCATTCACTGTCAAATATGCATTTATGAAAACCGTTCTCAGCGAACTAAGTATTGAACAATTATATTTTCAATAATTATATAACCATAAATCTAGATGTGGTCTTACCAGGGCAATTTATAATTGGAGAACATCATTTTGCCCAGGTTATTCAAATTTCCCTGCAGGGCGACAAGGCATATTGTCATTTAATTTATCTTTATTATTTGTCCTAGATGATACTAAGATAGGTGGTGTTGCGGATAATGAACTAGATTTTCAAAGTCTACAGAGAGATTTCGGCCATTTGGAAAAGTGGGCTGAAAGATGGCAGATGGAGTTTAATGCTGTTAAGTGTGAAGTGCTACATCTTGGCAGGACAAATCAAAATAGGACGTACATGGTAAATGGTAGGGAATTGAGGAATGCTGTGGAACAGAGGGATCTAGGAATAACTGTGCATAGTTCCCTGAAGGTGGAATCGCATGTAGATAGGGTGGTAAAGAAAGCCTTTGGTGTGCTGGCCTTTATAAATCAGAGCATTGAATATAGGAGTAGGGAAGTAATGTTAAAATTGTACAAGGCATTGGTAAGACCAATTTGGAGTATGGTGTACAATTTTGGTCGCCTAGTTATAGGAAGGATGTCAACAAAATAGAGAGAGTAAGAGGAGATTTACTAGAATGTTGCCAGGGTTCCAGCAACTATGTTACAGAGAAAGGTTGAACAAGTTAGGTCTTTATTCTTTGGAGCGCAGAAGGTTAAGGGGGGACATTGGGGTCTTTAAAATGATGAAAGGGATAGACAGAGTTTGGATCCGTTTTTCCCATTGAGGGTAGGAAGATTCAAACAAGAGGGCATGACATGAGAATTAAGGGACAGAGGTTTCGGGGTAACGTGAGGGGGAACTTCTTTACTCAGAGGGTGGTGGCTGTGTGGAATCAGCTTCCAGCAGAAGTGGTGGAGGCAGAATCGATTTTAACATTTAAGAGTAAAGTGGATAGGTATATGGACGTGAAGGGAATGGAGGGGTATGGTCTGAGTGCAGGTAGATGGGACTAGGGGAAAACAAATGGTCGGCACGGACTGGAAGGGCCGAGAGGGCCTGTTTCCGTGCTGTAATTGTTATATGGTTATATGGTTATATATTATTGATGGTTCATTCAGTGATGATGTATGAGCGGGGCTGAGAAATTAAAAGGGAATGATCACCATGTGGGGACGTAGTTTTGCCCCCAAATAGTCAACGGGAATTGGAAGCGTTAATATGCCGGGAGATCGCAGGCAGCTGCTGAGTTGTCACAGTTCGGGGGTATTTACTTTCCCAATATAGACTGGGACTGACATAGCCATAGATTCATGTCATACAGCACGGAAACAGGCCCTTCGGTCCAACTCATCCATGCCGATCATCGTGCTGAGGGATTAGATGGGATGGAATTTGTCAAATATGTTCAGGGAAGTTTCATTTGGCAAAATGCAGAGGGACCTACAAGGCAGAGGGCAGTGCTTGACCTATTCTTGGGCAATTGGGAAGGGCACGGGATGTGTCAGTGGACGAGCTTTTTTTTGGACCAGGGGGCCGCAGTTCCCACACACACGAACAAACTATTCACGCAAACTTGATAATAAGTAACAGAAAAGCACTTATGATTTAATGATGTTATTGGCAACTTAGCAAAGGTTTTGTCAACGTGGTGAACATTATCCACTTTAGAGCATGGAACAAAATATGTGACGGATCTGCTCCGCCATCTACTGGCTGCGTCTCTTGTGACTTTCTTCAAACTGATAATTAGGTTTGAGCTAAACAAAAAGCGCAAACTGCTGGATAGCTCCTCGGGGCAGCGAACTTGGCCCAGCTGCTTCGTGAATGACATTCATACCAGTGTAGGGATGCGCATTATGTTCAATTCCATTTGCAACTTTTCACCAAACAGGGCAGTTCATTTGTACAGTAAACATGATCTAAGCAGCATCTTGTCGATTACCATGTGCCCCGCTAGTGCTGGCACTGATCATCTTCAACAAGAAGGAGTTAAACTACATTTCGTTGATATTCATTTGGATTACTGTTGGCTCCACATTCACTTCTCTGGAGGTTAGCATTGAGCAGCAACTCAACTGGACCAGCCATGTAAATTCAACAAAAGTAGTTCAGGGGGAGGGGTTATGAATTCTACAGCGAACAACTCACCTTTTGACAAACCCAAGTCAATACAAGTTCCACCCTGCCCCAGAGAGGAGAAGTGTAAATGCCCTCCAATTGCCAGCTTAGTAATATATCACCAACGACCAAGACCACCAATAAAATGTAATTATCTCAGTGATCTTCCAATCTATCCATTGCCTCAGCCATCAGCATATCATGATTAGTTTAGTTTAGAGATGCAGCGCAGAAAGGGACCTTTCGGCCCACCGTGCCGTGCAGACTCACGACCCCCACACGCTACCATACACTAGGGACAATTTACAATGTTACCAAATCCAATTAACCTCTTTGGAGATTGGGAGGAAACCAGAGCACATGTAGAAAACTCATGCTGTTCACGGGGAGAACGTACAAACTCCGTACAGACAGGATCAATCCCAGGTCTCTGGCACTGAAAGGCAGCAACTACCACTGTATGGTTGCAGCGACCTCATTGGTGAACAACACTACACCTCCTTAACCAATGAGTTCTACTTTAAATAAGCAAGCGGACCGTGACAGCAGTGGAACGCTGCCATGTTTATAGAACACAGGGTGCTGGAGTAACTCAGTGGGTCAGGCAGCATTTCTGGAGGACATACAGTGCCCTTCATAATGTTTGGGACAAAGACCCATAATTTATTTATTTGCCTCTGCACTCCACAATTTGAGATTTGCAATAGAAAAAAATCACATGTGGTTAAAGTGTACTTTGTCAGATTTTATTAAAGGCCATTTTTATGCATTTTGGTTTCACTATGTGGACATTACAGCTGTGTTTATTCCTCATCCCTCCATTTCAGGGCACCATGATGTCTGGGACACATGGCTTCACAGGTGTTTGAAATTGCTCAGGTGTGTTTCAGTGCCTCCTTAATGCAGGTATAAGAGAGCTCTCAGCACCTAGTCTTTCCTCCAGTCTTTCCATCACCTTTGGAAAGTTTTATTGCTGTTAATCAGCATGAGGACCAAAGTTGTGCCAATGAAAGTCAAATAAGCCATTTTGGGACTGAGAAACAAGAATAAAACTGTTGGAGACATCAGCCAAACCTTAGGCATACCAAAATCAACTGTTTGGAACATCATTACGAAGAGAGCACTGGTGAGCTTACCAATCACAAAGGGACTGGCAGGCCAAGGAAGACTTTCACGGCTGATGACAGAAGAATCCTCTATATAATAAAGAGAAATCCGCAAACAGTTGTCTGACAGATCAGAAACACTCTTCAGGAGTCAGGTGTGGATTTGTCAATGACCACTGTCCACAAAAGACTTCATGAACAGAAATACAGAGGCTACACTACAAGATGCAGACCGCTGGTTAGTGCAAACGTCGGATGGCCAGGATGCAGTTTGCCAAGAAGTACTTAAAAGAGAAACCACAGTTCTGTAAAAAAAGCTGTTGTGGACAGATGAGACGAAGATTAACTTATATCAGAGTGATGGCACGAGCAAAGTATGGTGGAGAGAAGGAACTGCCCAAGATCCAACGCATAACACTTTGTCTGTGAAACACGCTGGTGGGGGTGTTAGGGCCTGGGCATGTATGGCTGCTGAAGGTACTGGCTCAGTTATCTTCATTGATAATACACTGCTAATGGTAGTAGCATAATGGATTCTGAAGTGTATAGACACATCATATCTGCTCAAGTTCAAACAAATGCCTCAAAACTCATTGGCCGGCAGTTCATCCTACAACAAGACAACGATCCCAAACATACTGCTAAAGCAACAAAGGAGTTTTCAGAGCTAAAAAATAGTCAATTCCTGAGTGGCCAAGTCAATCACCAGATCTGAACCCAATTGAGCATGCCTTTTATATGCTGAAGAGAAAACTGAAGGGGACTAGCCCCCAAAACAAGCATAAGCTAAGGATGGCTGCAATACAGGCCTGGCAGAGCATCACCATAGAATACACCCAGCAACGGGTGATGCCCATGAATTGCAGACTTCAAGCAGTCATTGCATGCAAAGGATATGCAGTATTTTACTAAACATGACGACTTTCATTTACATGACATTGCTGTGTCACAAACATTATGGTGCCCTGAAATGGGGGGACTATCCTTTAACACTGCTGTAATTTCTACATGACGAAACCAAAATGTATAAAAATGGCCTTTATTAAAATCTGACAATGTGCACTTTAATCACATGTGGTTTTTTAAATTACAAATCTCAAATTGTGGAGTACAGAGGCAATAAATGAATGATGGGTCTTTGTCCCAAACATTATGGAGGGCACTGTAGATATGCGACGTTTCACGTCGGGGCTCTTGTTCAGAATGAATGAGGATCCGATGAAGTGTCGCGACCCGAATCGTCAAATATTCACATCCTCCAGAAATACTACCTGACCCAGTGAGTTACTTCAGCACTCTGTGTTCTACATACGTTCCAGCATCTGCCTGCAGTTCCTTGTGTCTCCACCGATATATATTGGTTCCCCACAGCAGGCCACACACCATGCTGATTTCTACTATTTTGCGGCTACTTGAAGATTGCTAAAAGTAGAGGCGTTGCTGTGCTTTCCTGGTCATTGCTTCAATATGGGTTGTCAAGGAGAAGTTGTTGGTGATATTGACTCCTACGAATTTGAAGTTTTCAATCAGCTCCACCCCGGCGCTGTCAATGCAAACTGGGGTATGTGTACCGCCACGCATCCTGAAGTCGATCACTGTCTCCTATGTCTTGCTGAACCATTTAAAACACGCTTTCCATTTTCCCACAATAATCACTTGGACAGTTAAATACAATAGTCCCGTTAGAATTCCGACAGGCGTCTACATCAGGGACAGAAATGCTAGCGATATATAACTCAGAACCTATGGGGAGATGAGCAGCATAAAACACACTGATCTTACACATTATCTTATAAAAAACAGGCTAGCAGAGTTTCATGGTTATTGAAGGCATATAGACATACTTGTTGAAGAGGAAAAATAGCATGCACTGTATTTACAGCAACAATTTATCACAATTAATGAATTAGTTTTAAAAATAACACCTATGCTTTTCTCAGTATAATGCTGAAATATTGAGCATTCACTCGAGAGCAGACTGGGTCACAGTATAACACTGACTGTCATATGGCAGCTCCTACAATGCGGCTCTCCCTGAGTACTGCAGCGGGATCCGCCTGAGCTGCGACAGAACCACAGTCACGCAGGTGCCGGGTGTGAGACTTGGGGCCTCTGATTTAGTAGAGAGGTTCAATTAACTCGGATAAAACTATATAATGAATGCAATCAGTCTTACACGATGGATAACAATTGACAAAAAAAAATAATGGAGTTTTTCCAAGGCTTTTGAGCAGTAAATCGAGTTTTATGAACCGTTTTTTGTTGAAATAAAGATAACTGCACCAACTTTGAGTGTAATCATCGTTTCACAAGTGAGTGTCGCCAGCCAGCTTTATCTGGAGCCTGTCTGCTCCATTGCTCAGCACAAAATATTTGAATGTACTAAGACTAGAAAATAATTCTGCTGGTGACTAAGAAACAATTAGATAGGTGCAATAGGACAGGTTTGGAGGGATATGGACCAGTCTCTCCCCCACCCCCACCCTGTCTCCTGGTCTCTCTCCCCGTCTCCCGGTCTTTCCCCCAGTCTTATCCCCCCCCCACCCTGTCTCCCACTCCCCCCCCCCCCCATCTCCCACTCGTATCTGGCCCCTCTATCTGCCACCTGACAAATACAAAATTGAAAAATCTATACTCACTGAATCTACAACGCTTCGTTCGTTTTTTTTTATATAGCGCTTGTCCTTTGACAAATCCAATGATTCCTCGCAATTTTCGGAATACCAAACTCGCCTACGGGGGTTGCACGAAAGGTCATCGGGTCAAAGGGCGTGCAGCTCACGGAGCAGCTCAATCCTTCTGGAGGACACGGCAGCCTCCGACATACACTGTTAACACGCACAAAGCGTACTTTCTTACCTGTTATAAACCGCTGAAATGGTCAATTTTTGCGCTGTAAATAATTGTGGAGGGTGACTGAGCGCTCTTTGCTCGGAATCCGAGCTGAGTTGGGGACAGTCTGGCCCCTCCGCCCACCCAGAGTCACTGGCCGCGCTGCACCGGCACCCACGACCACCACCACCCCCGACCATGACCCCCCGTCACCCCCCCCCCCCCCCCACCCGACCTCCCCCACCCTCCACCACCTCCCACCTCCCCAAACACCCCTCCCCCCCCCCCCCCCCCACCACCCACCCCTGCCCCCCACCACCCACCGCCCCCCCCCCCCCCCCCGGCCGCGGGGACAGACGGCCTGGGATCCGCGAGTGTGGAACCAGTCAGCATCGAGTACAGATGCTGGGACAGAAGACTGTACTGGCAGCCAGAGTAAGTGGTTACCTGACGTTCACCGCTTATACTCCAGACGGCATTGCGTGGCGACAGTACGGGCACGGGTCGTGACCTCGACTGCCGTGCAACCTCCCTATTAACATGTGCCGCACAGAAGTGCTGGCATTGATCATCTCCACCAAGAAAGAGTATAGTGACATATTCATCATCTTCAGTTGGATTGCTGTTAGCTCCACATTCGCTATCCTGTGGGTTAGCACTGAGCAGGAACACCTAACCCGCAGCCAACAATGGACCGTTTCCTTGATCATCGTTTAGTAATGTTACACAGGGCTGCCAACTCTCTCGCATTGAGCGTGAGACTAACGCATTAGAGGAAATTGTCACGCTCTCACGCTGATGACAGAAGTTCTCACGCTCAAAATTTTTAAAAAAAAATATATGAATAAATAAATAAAGTCACACTCCTCCACATTCACCAATGAGAATAGTGTTTTCGTCCAGGTTCAGGTACAGCTGCTTCCCTACAGCCATCAGGCTATTAAACACGACAAAAAAATAAGCTCTGAACTGCAACAGACTATTATTATTATTGCACTATATTTGCTATTTATTGAGTATGTGTGCATGAGTATACACACACTGAACTTTTTTTTCTTCTCCCGTTATGTACTATGTTTACATATTCTGTTGTGCTACAGCAAGTAAGAATTTCATTATCCTATCTGGGACATGACAATAAAACACTCTTGACTCGTGATATAAGTTTGAAGAAGGGTCTCGACGTCACCAATTCCTTCCCTCCAGAAATGCTGTCTATCCCGCTGAGACAATAGACAATGTGATCGAGGCTAATCAACCCCAATCAGTACCCCGTTCCTGCCTTCTCCCCATATCACCTGACTCTGCTATCTTTAAGAGCCCTATCTAGCTCTCTCTTGAAAGTATACAGAGAAACGTTTCCGTCGTCCTCTGAGGCAGAGAATTCCCAGACTCACAACTCTCTGTGTGAAGAAGTGTTTCCTCGTCTAAACTCCAGAGTACACAATCCCAGCCGCTCCATTCTCTCAGCGTATGACAATCCCGCCATCCCGGGATTAACCTTGTAAATCTATGCTGCACTCCCTAAGTAGCAAGAATGTCCCTCCTCAAATTAGGGGACCAAAACTGTACACAGTATTCCAGGTGTGGTTACATTATGGCCCTATACAATTGCAGAAGGACCTCTTTGCTCCCATACTCAACTCCTCTTGTTATGAAGGCCAATGTGCCATTTGCTTTCTTCACTGCCTGCTGTACCTGCATGCTTACTTTCATTGACTGATGAATAAGGACCCTCAGATGCCGTTGCACTTCCCCTTTTCACAACTTGACACCATTTAGATAATAATCTGCCCTCCTGTTTTTGCTACCAAAGTAGATAACCTCACATTTATCCCCATTAAAATGCATCTGCGATGCATCTGCCCACTCACCCACCCTGCTTTCTCATAGTATCCTCACAGTTCACACTTCCACCCAGCATTGTGTCATCTGCACATTTGCTAATGTTACTTTGAATCCCTTCATCTAAATCATTAATGTATATTGTAAATAGCTGCAGTCCCAGTATTGAGCCTTGCGTTACCTCACTAGTCACTGTCTGCCAATCTGAAAAGGACCCATTAATCCCTACACTTTGTTTCCTGTCTGCCAACCAATTTTCTATCCATGCCAGCACTCTACCCCCAATACTATGTGCCCCATTAAAGGAGGGCGCAACTAGCTTTCTATATGTGTGGATGGTAGGAATTGAAATAAATCGATGTTAGGATTAATGACATAGTGCTACAGGTTTATGGCGATAGAAGCAGGAAATCTCTGAAGTTTGGTGATCTACTTCCAGTGGACTAAAGGAATTTGATGTGATAAATTATTTGAATGCACGAACAAACTGAAACTCCTCCAATAATCTATATTCTATTCTATGGGGAGAAGGCAGGAACAGTTACTGATTGTGGATGATCAACCATGATCACTGTGAATGGTGGTGCAGGCTCAAAGGGCCAAATGACCTGCTCCTGCACCATTCAGGTAATTGTCATATGGTATCGTCTATTGTCTAAAAAATGGAATTCAGAAAATTAAACAATCCATGGTTGCCAAGAGATGGTCTTTAATGTTCTGTTGCTGTCGTAGCATTAGGTCAGTTAAAGTACCTGATGGGACAGTAGCTTTTGTTGAACTGGGAGTGTGGGACGTTACACTTCTGTGTCTCCTGTCCGATGGTAATTGTGAGAAAACAGTGAGAAGACCTATCTCATTTCAGGTATTAGTTTAGCAAACTTAATTATTCTTCTCAACCAACTTGTTATTCTTAACATTTCTATATTCTGAGACCTTTCCTGTAAAAAATCTTTCAGGGGAAGTGTCGCGAATATCCGCAGAAACTAAAACGTAATCTGCATACCTTTGTAATCAATTCCCCACGCAGTAGACAATAGTCTTCTTTGTGTTTTTCTAATTACTTGCTCGACCTTGTGCAAGTACGTGACTATCAGGAGGATAAATTCAATCTGGAAATTGTCAGCTTGGGGAAAGATCATCAAATTTTTTAATATATTGTGATATTAGGAGTATACGCAGTTATTGTTTGGAAAATTGATACAGATATTGTAATTTTATTTTCCACTTACCTTGTGTAATGCTGATAATTTACATAAGATGTTCACTCCTGTATATCTGTATGAGTGTGGGAAGCCAAATGTTTAAGGACATTTTATCGTGGAGACTTGTGTGCACAAAATTACATACGTTTTCCAAGTGACTTTCATCACATAAGCAATGAAACTAAGGAATTTCACGAGCTCTTGGTTAGAAGCGAGTTAAATTTGGTTTAGAGCTACAACATGAATCAGGCGTATCGGACCAGTGATTCTATGGTGACCATCGATCACCCGTTTAGTTAAGTTGTTCATGGTCATAAGAAAAACTTGAGTTTGCATGCTATCCAGCCAAAGGAAGGCCTATACATGATTGCAATCAAACCATCCACAGTGTACAGATAAAAGGTAAATAAAGATTTAAACATAGAAACATAGAAATTAGGTGCAGGAGTAGGCCATTCGGCCCTTCGAACCTGCACCGCCATTCAACATGATCATGGCTGATCATCCAACTCAGTATCCCGTACCTACCTTCTCTCCATACCCTCTGATCCCCTTAGCCACGAGGGCCACATCTAACTCCCTCTTAAATATAGCCAATGAACTGGCCTCAACTACCCTCTGTGGAAGAGAGTTCCAGAGACTCACCACTCTCTCTATGAAAAAATTCTTTCTCATCTCGGTCTTAAAGGATTTCCCCCTTATCCTTAAGCTGTGACTCCTTGTCCAGGACTTCCCCAACATCGGGAACAATCTTCCTGCATCTAGCCTGTCCAACCCCTTAAGAATTTTATAAGTTTCTATAAGATCCCCTCGCAATCTCCTAAATTCTAGAGAGTATAAACCGAGTCTATCCAGTCTTTCTTCATAAGACAGTCCAGACATCCCAGGAATTCACTGCCTGCTGCACCTGCATGCCTACTTTCAATGACTGGTGTACCATGACACCCAGGTCTCGCTGCATCTCCCCTTTTCCTAATCGGCCACCATTAAAATAATAGTCTGCTTTTCTGGTTTTGCCACCAAAGTGGATAACCTCACATTTATCCACATTATACTGCATCTGCCAAACATTTGCCCACTCCCCCAGCCTATCCAAGTCACCTTGCAGTCTCCTAGCATCCTCCTCACAGCTAACACTGCCCCCCAGCTTAGTGTCATCCGCAAACTTGGAGATATTGCCTTCAATTCCCTCATCCAGATCATTAATATATATTGTAAATAGCTGGGGTCCCAGCACTGAGCCCTGCGGTACCCCACTAGTCACTGCCTGCCATTGTGAAAAGGACCCGTTTACTCCTACTCTTTGCTTCCTGTTTGCCAGCCAGTTCTCTATCCACATCAATACTGAACCCCTAATGCCGTATGCTTTAAGTTTGTATACTAATCTCTTATGTGGAATGATTGCAATGGATGACAGCAGACCTCTTACAGTCTGCACGCAGACGCAGATCAGCAGACAAAGAATCGCCTTGTTCAGGCGCCATCGTTGGTCTCGACATTCATACTGGTTCAAGACTGTTTTATTGCCTTATGTCCCAAAATAGGCTATTTTGGCGACTCAGAGAAGGTAAGATGGTTTGAATTGTTTTATTTTAACTAAACATCGAGCCAACGAGAGTTGATAAGACAACCAAATTTACAATGTGTCTTCCACAAGTGTGGCGCTAGACTGACAGTTACTGACAGTTACAGCAAAAAACTGCCAATAGTACACCCGCGCTCAGTGACTCCTCGAGTCAATCACGAGGGTTCGATTACCCAGAGCCACCTCCGGGTGTCGCTACACTATGTTATTCCCCTTTTTCAAACACTCCCTGCACATTAGTGGCAATTTTATGGAGACCATTTACGGTAACCTAAAAAGCTGCATGTGCTTCGGATGTGGGAGGAAACCCACACAGTCACTCAAACTCCACAGCACCCAATGTCCGTATCGAACCAAGGTCTCTGCTGCTGTGAGGCAGTAGCTCTACTGTCTGCGCCATTGTGCTGCTCATTTTATGAGTGCAAATCCCATTGTTTTCTTTGTTTTGAGTTTTAGTTACTTTGAGAATAGAGCAGGATTTGCTTTTGAGTCAGTTTATAGACACATATCCTGTGAGAATTGCCAAACCAGTGATAGGAGGTGCTACACTGTCGGAGGTGCCAATTCTGGATGAACTAGAGGCCTAATCTGTCGTCTTACGTTCAGTGGTACTATTTGATGAATACCGGGGATTTTTGACGCCTAATCCTTTAACAGGAACCAACTTCACCAGAATATTTTATCTGGTTATTAGGGGAACTTTGCCATGTCCAAATCAGCTGGTGTGTTTTCCTGTATCCTAGCAGTGACAATAATTCAAAATTATTGGAATGCTGAAAAATGGAAAGTACTCATGGAAAAAGCAATTTGTTTGTGTCCTTGCACGTGGAAATGGAAACAGGATGAAATACAGATAAGTCCAATATCGGCAAAGGAAATCTATATTTATAACTTTGGCCATACTTGTAGAATTAAATAACAGCTGATAGGAGGTGCTGGAAGGCTCAAGTTTGCAAATAGATATCAAGCTGTGTTCTACTTTTGTGCAGTGCAGGATGACAATCTTTCTTCACAAGTAGAGCCAGTTATAGCAGCAGTCGTAAATAATCTGATTAACTGTGGCACAGTTATGGAATATGATGTTAAACTAATTACATTGAGATGCAACTTTAATCTGTGTCTTAACTTTTAATTTACTGTTTTTACACCATTTTGTGAGGTGATGTAATCTGTGGAATTAAGATAATTTGGGATGTTTGTGTATGATTTGATACAGGTAGTTCTGCTGTCATGGTTATTTCCATTGTGTGAATTGGATGTAATGTGGATTTTGTGAACATTATTTATATTAAGTGGACCTAATTGATAACATAATTTAATTGATTTACCTTGTGTTTGAATACCTCAAGTCATCTAACCTCCACAATCATCCAGGATGAGAGAGGAAATTCTTGCACACCTCTGTTTTAAATGGCAGCTCCTTTGTCTTGTGATCCATACATGTTATACCTTTTAGTTGCCTCAGTTTTATTTCCATTGTTGCACTCAGGATATTTCCTACTTTAAACATTTTGTTTTGTAATAGGCTGGCTTTCCATTGGGTAAAATATTACCCTAAAACTATGTGTTCATATTATGTGTTCATTGAGAGCCACGTTCATCAAAGTGAAACCATGTACATGTTCAATGACCAAAAGTCAACTGAAATTTGAGCTGCTTCCAAAACATTTGAGGTCCCAAGTTCCACGTATCCACTGTTACAGAAATATTTTGTGTATTGCATTGCATCATAATTTGTCCATTATTGCAACTCCCCATTATTGAGCATTATTGAGGCATCTTTGACCCCTTAATCCTGCTCTGCTTATTTGTTGTAAGGAATTTAGATGTATGATCGTTTAACACACTGGAACCACCTGAATTTTAGAGCCCAGCTGACTTCATACTTGTTGCCTTCTCCCCCATAACCCCTGACACCCGCACTAATCAAGCATCTATCAATCTCCGCCATAAAATATCCATTGACCTGGCATCCACATCCTTCTGTGGCAATGAATTAGACAGATTCACCACCATCTGATTAAAGAAATTCCACCTCTCCATTCACTTTAGTCTCTTTATTATCTGCCCCTGATCTGCTTTACATTGGGTGTAATTTTCTTCAATTGAACCCCTCTGGCATTTGCTAATCTCATCATTCGCATCATTAGTACTGAACTATTATCTACCGCTTTGATGACCCTCGGACTATCCTTGATCAGACTTTGCTGGGTTTACCTTGCACTGTAACTGGGTCAATTGTAAACGTGTATTGTCCTTCTGCTGACTGGTCAGCACGCAACAAAAGCTTTACACTGTACCTCGGTACGTGTGACAACAAACTAAACGGGAACTCGAGAGCATAGAGCATAGAACGGTACAGCACAGGAACAGGCCCTTTGGCCCACAATGTCCGTGCCAAGGATGATGCCCGGTTAAACTAATCTTCTCTGCTTGTCTGCTCTGTACCAATTCTATTTAATTATTATTTTGGTTAATTTGCAGCCACTTTGAAATATAAGGTTGTGGAGGTGCATTTGTGCAAACGAACTGCCTCTGCGTCGGTAGGGGTAAGTATTTTTGTAATTTCCTGTTGTTGCATTTGCATTTACAAAATTTGTATTTGTATTCATGATATATTTTGGAATTTTGTTTTTCCTTGTATAAAATAACGTGTGGACTACAATCACTTGCTTATGATTTCCATTTCAAAAATATTTCATGAAAATGCTTTTCCTGTGCTTAACTTAATTTGTCTGTTATATTTTGCCGGTAGATTTTAGCCATTTCAAATTGAATTTCTCATGTTTTATTGTTTGTTATTGGCATTACTAATTGTTATTAGATGGGTTGTGCATATTGAGGCTGAGAAATGTTAATTTGTGTAATGTGATTGGTTCACTACTTGAAAAAATACATTCTCCTCTAAGTAAACCTGGGACATTTATGACATTCATGATTTTCTTCCTGTCCTGTGCAGTGATGAGCAATGGTTGGCCACTAATGTAAAAGCAACCCTGGAAAGGATGGGCATCCTGTTTGTTCCAAGATAAAGGGGATTGGTCTGAGCAGGACCCAAGCTCTTGGTACTAGGAGTCAGCTGCTCATCATAACACCTTACCTTGTGGGCAGCATTGACCACCAATTGTAAACTCCTCTGCTCCAACGTAACACTACTCACCCACAGTCATCAGATAGCTATTGGCTCTCACTGAAGCCTGAATTGACCCTTGGTTTTCACTTACGATACGATACAATAAAACTTTATTAGGTAAATACATCAGTGTATACATCACATATATATTGTTACAATCATTGTACCCCATAATTTTTATGGCTTTTAGAAAAAAGAATAAAAAAAGGAGAGTAAAGTAGGCGAAAAGAGTTGTGAAAAGTGAAAGAGCGTGCCAAAGGGGAAAAAAAACCATGGTCAAAGAATTAGAGGAAGGGGAATTAAAAGATGGACCTAGAAAACGAAAAAGAAAAAAGAGAGAAGAAAAAAAGCAAAAAAAAAAAAGCTAGTTTACTATCTTTATATTTTATCACGCAAAAGGAATCTACCAACTCGATAGTTTTGTTCATCCCCACCACCAAGACGAGGTATTCTTGCACCCTATCTTTGTCACAATTCTATGAATGCAGACCACGTCTGATAGAAACGATCGGATTTTCCTGCCAGGCGGAGTCTCATATCTTCCAGATGTAGTGTTTCAAATATGGTTGAAATTCACATATTTAATGTTGGTATAGGGCTTTTTCCAGAATTTAAGATTAGCTTTTTTCCCAATTATTAAGTCCGTAATCAAAGTAAGATGCTTTTGATACACATTTAAATTCCGAACTGCCTTCTGTCCATTCCATTCTGGCTTTGGTGTCAGTTTTAATTTAAACAATTTTTGAAACAAATGGTCAAAAATTTCATCCAAAACATTTGAATTTTGTACAAAAGAGTGAATGAATGTGCGCTATAGTAGCTTCTGAAAACAGGCATTTATCACAAATTGGTGGGACGGTTGGGGAAGATTTATTTAATTAGTTTTTGAGTAGTATAATTTGTGTAAAATTTTAAATTGTATTAAAGTGTGTCTTACGTTTTAATTGATGCATTATGCACATTAATAAGTACTGTTTCCACCTTTCATTGGAAATTTTTATGCAATTTAGTTTAATTTGGGAGTGCTAACCCCCTAACTATTTTTGGGTTTATTCAAATTGGTTCCTTGTATTCTACTGGACTTATAATACCAAATAAAAATGTAATATCTAAGTCCAAATTTTAAAAAACTTTTGGGTAATATAGAGGGATTTGATTGAAATATATAGAAATTTTGTGATAAAAAAATCTTTTTAATGGCATTTATTCGACCTATTAAGGAATCGGAAGTGTTTTCCAGAATTTAATTAAATGATGTAGTTTCTTAAGTACAGGTATAGTTTGCATAAGCATGCCTTGATAACTTCTAGTGATTTCAATACCCAGGTTGGCCATATTTGTGAAGACTAGCATGCACATTTTGAATTTGGATCCACATAAAGTGGGGAATTAACTTCTGGTGTGTGGTTGGTGACCGATTAAAAGAGGGAAGGGCAAGTCCCTCACTACTGAGGGGACATTCCCTGTAGACGGGGTGGACATTAGGACCCAGCAGAGTCATCACTACTGATGGATCTTCCCTGTAGGATGGGGGGGAGCATTAGAAACCGCAGAGTCATCACTACTGAGGGATATTCCCGTAGGAATGGGGGGGAGCATTTAGGACCCTGCAAGTCATCACTACTGATGGGTCTGTTTCCCCGTGGATGGGAGGGGAGCACTAGGACCCAGCAGAGTTCCATCACTTGACTGATGAGGGTCTTCCCCTGGGAATGGGAGGGAGCAAATAGGACCCAGCAGAGTCATCACTACTGATGTCTTCCCTGTAGTATGGGAGGGGAGCACTCGACCCAGCAGAGTCATCAGGTGAGATAAAGTGATTAAACCCCACTATTGTAAGGTTTAAGAAGATTCAAACCAATAGGCCAGGAGAGGGGCTGACCACAGCTGTGTATAAAAGTACCAGAACCATCCTTGAGTAAGAGTAATAGCATTGTATAGCGGTAGAAGAGTGATGTAGAGAGCCTCCCTAATCATAGAATGGGTTTGAAAGATGGGACCTCTTGTAGCTTAGCTTTAGGGCTGATGTAGGAGGGCTGAAGAGAGTTCACTTGGTGGTGAGTAAAACTAGGATAGGTATGAACAACTGAGTATGCTTAATAAAAATAAATGAATATTAACAACACCCCCCGGGTCAAGAAAACTGCTCATTACCATGACATGCGATGTATGATGTGGGAGGTACTATGGGAAGAGCCTACAGTTGTCCACCTCAGCGCTGATTGGCGCGGTTCCAAGATGGAGGTTGGATGTAGAATTGTGTGTATAAAGGGGGTTGACTCTTCTGACTTCGTGGTCTCAACTTGGAGAGGCACCCGATTCTGGCAGACTTGAAAATAAAGAATCTCTTGCTTCAAGATTTAGTCCCTTTGAGTGTGATTGTGAGCACATTGCATATCTCACAATCAGCTACTGATGGGACTTTCCCTGTACGAGGGGGAGCATAGGACACAGCAGAGTCATCACTACGGATGGGACTTCCCTGTAGGAGGGAGGGAGCACTAGGACCCAGCGGGCGTCAGACACGTGTGTCTGCAGGTGAGTTGTGCCTCGTCTGCGCCTGGAACTGTGGTGAGGTTGACGGCTCTAGCCCGCTGGGGGCGCTGAGAGCGAGGGTCCCGGCCCGGGCCCGGTTCCTGTATGTATGGGTGGTGTGGGTGTGTGTGTCATGGGGTGATGGAGTGGGTGAGTGAGTGTGTTGTTACTGGGAAGTGAAGTTTGTAAAATGCAAAGTTAAAACATTAGATCTGTTGAACTGTTAAAAAGAATAACTTTGGTGAGCTGTTTCCAAATGTTTGTTAGCTTAAGAATACTATTAACAATTCCCAGCAACAGTAGCTTCTGCAGAGAGGTCATTTAGTCAAACTCAAGCAGATAAGAAATTATTTAAGGGCTACAATGTCTCAGGGGTGTCTTGAGGATTTAGCCAGCTAAGTATGAATCATACTTTTCCAGAACCAATATTAATTTTTATCTGTATACAATTAGGTCACAAAAAGACCGGAAAGCAACTTATTAAAGTATATACTGAGCCCATCACCTATTTTACTTTTTACTAATAATTATGTCTTCTGATGAGCTGAATCCTGCATGAAATACAAAAGGAATTGTTTCAATGTGAATTCTTTCTCCTAGCCTGTATTGTAGCATAAACTAAGATGTTCAAAACAAATGTGCATTCTCCTTTCTGATCCTTTTATTGATTATATTCATCATGGAGGCTATAGGAAACATAAGCCTGAAATGCAGAAAATCAACAAAGTGCTTCCATTTCCACACTCTCTAAGCTTTCATACCCCTTTCTGCCTTACGACTACAGCTCTGCAATAAACTGGCAGCGGGTAAAACAGATGACCAATGGAGAAGAAAGGGGGCCCGAAAGAAACGGGGTGCCCACTGATAAAATTGCCGCTCAGAGGCCCCGTACAAGAACACCCAGGTCTATCTAACCTCCCTTTTCTAAGCGGACTCTATTCGATAATAAATCTGCTTTCTGTTCTTGCCACCAAAGAGGATAAAACTCACATTTACCCACATTATACTACTGCATCTGCCATGCAATCTGCCCACACACCCATCCAACCAATCACCCTGCACCTCATAGCAGCCCCCATCGCAGCTCATACTGCCACATACTTTGGGGCGAGCTGCAAACTTGAGATGTCACTTGCAATTAAGCTTGTCTAAATCATTAAGATTGTAAATAATCTTGGGTGCCCAGCTCCGGGGATGTTTGAGGCACTGCGGCCATTCTGTAAAGGGGACCTGGTAATTCCTACTCTTTGTATTCTGGGGGGCGGCCAACCATTCTCTATACATGTCCAATACCCCTACCCCCCAATATCATTTAACTCTAATTTTGCGTACTAAACTCTTGTGTGGGGACCTTCATAAATCCATGCTGGCTTTGACCAATCGTGTTACTGCTTTCCAGATGCGCTGCTATAAAACATCGTTAACAATCGACTCGAGCCCATCTCTCCCCACTACTGGTCTATAATTCCCTGTTTTTAGGCGGTGGGACAAGTGCTTTTTTGTTACGTTCAGACCCAACTCACATAACCACCTGAATTTTTAACATATAGTGCAAAAATATTATAGAAATCATACCTGAAACTCGTCAATAACTAAACCTGCACGTTTTTAAAATATGAGAAAAACTTCCAATTGTCCCGAGTATAATTGTCCAATTCAAAGCATGTTTTGACTTGAGGTTGGACGGCCAATTGGGAAAACCCCCCACTTCACATTGCTTTTTTCTTGATTCCATCCCTACCTTTTAAATTAGTTGAACGAAAAATTTAAAGATTTAGGTAGTATGTACTAAGGGGTATAGAAGGGGGTGGTTTGCAAAGTGCCACCTTAATGAATAACTAATAGAATATCAATCTGGAAAACACTTCCTATCTCAATGTTCGGTAAATTAAGGCTATAAAAAGAATTTTTCGACGCTAAGATTGTACCTATTTCAATATCCATCCCGAGATATATTCCAAAATCTTTTTTTAAAAAGTAGACTCCACTGTTTAAAGTTCATCTGGACTACAAGAATCATAGAATAATATAAAACATTTAATGTAAAATCAAAGATAAATGGAGGTTTAGCTCTACCAAACTTTTTGTTCTATTTCTGGGCAGTTTATATAAAACATGAATTTTTGGCTGGAAGAAATGGATCAACACCAAATGGTTAAGGATGGAAACAGGAGGACTTCTACCTTTTGAAATCGTTCGATTATATTTTGCACACCGACAAATTGCACAAATAACTTATGGGGAAAAACCTATAATTATATATAGGTAATACAAATCTGGAAACAACTTAAAAAGGCTCTAAAACTGGAACAATATACCACTCTAAACTCCCTATTGTAATAATCCCTTATTCAAACCTCCATACGAGATAAAGGCTTTATCCAATGAAAAACTATGGAAGCAAAAGGGTGGAACACCTTTAACAAAAAGGCACTTACTCTCATTTCAAGAACTGCAAACAGATTTATGGGTATACCTCAAATAATTTTTTCGATACTTGCAACTCAGAGATTATGTTAGTCAAAGCACAGGATTATGAGGAATGGGAACCAGAAATCTTAGATGAATGTCTGAATAAACTCCCTAATACAGAAAAATTATAACTTATTTTGACAACAATCCCTTTTAGATAGTAGATACCATCAACGGTAATCATATAGACACACATGGGAAAATGAAATAATCAATCTATACCGAAAGATTTATGGATAAAATTTACCAATTACATACATCAATGCTCGCTAAATCCAGACATGCTCTAATACAATTTAAATGTTTTACATAGATTACATTATTCCAAAGTTAAACTAAATAGAAATCTCCCCACAATAAACGGCTACTTTGCGTAAATGTCACATCTAGAGCGAATTTATCACATACTTTTGCAAATTGTATAAAAATTAAGATTCTGGACTGAGATTTTTAAAAATAACGTCTGAAGTTGATGAAAACTAAACTTGATCCGGACCAAAAATTAATAATACTTGGACCATCAACAAAGTTTAACTCTTACAACAAGCCAAAGAAATGTCCTAGCCCTACAATATAATAAATTGGGAAAAATTAATATTAAAATTTTGAAAGGCCCTATTCCCACACAATTAAAAGGTGAATATGGAAATGTCCGGAGACACTACACCTGGAAAGAATCCAAGTGGCCTTAGTGGACAAACAAGAAGTTTTTGATTAAACATGGTCTTCTTTCAGTGTGTACTTAAAGGGTAGAATGGTTCAGCAGGGAAACCCTAACTGAAACTTGGATTTAGAAAATAGATAAAAGTTATATCTTATATTCTTATCTATCTCCTACGATGTATTAATAGTAAATTATCCGTTTCTTTATGTGGGCGGCGGCGAGTGAGATTGCGTATCTATTTTCTTACGTTTTTTCTCAGAAATAAATAACGTTAAGTCAAAAATGATAAACTGATAATATTAATATGAAGGCAGTTGAACATGAAATATTCTATCATTCATTGCCACAGAAGGCTGTGTAGGACGTCAGTGGATATTTTTAAGGCAGAGATAGATGGATTCATGATTAGTATGGTGTCAGAGATGAAGGGAGGAGAACAGGAGGGAGAGACAGATGATTGGATGGCGCAGGAGACTTCATGGCCTAATTCTGCTTCTATCACATGACCTTATGATAACTGTTTTAATTTTGATGACTACTTCACAATTCCATTTTGACAGGTTCAACTTTTATTGCTTATCTGCTTGGCTTATTCATTTCATTAGTTTAATGTTCCTTTGGAAAGCTGCATTATTTTAAGCTTAATGACCCTGTCCCAGTTTTTGGGCGACTGCAGGAGACTATGCAGTCGTCACATGGTTGTTACATGTTCGCGGGTGGTTGCTGGGGAGTCGCCTTCATGCTCGTGAGGAGTTTCCGCATTCTGGGAACTAGTTACGGCCTCATTATGGTCGCCGCAAATTTTTCAACATGTTAAAAATTAGCGGCGACTAGAATGAAGCTGCCATGGAGAGTAGCGAGATTTCTCATGTCATAGGTGGGTCGCCAGGAGGTCCTAATGGGTTGCCAGGAGGTCGAATGTCCTCGTAGGTTATAGCCGGTGCTGACTGGTGAATTTCATTGGCTCATTGTGGGGAAAAAACGTAAATAGTCATTTTCAGAACCAAGGATAACCGACCGGTAATGTCAATGTCCGCCGAGCTTCAAAGCCGTGGATCTCTGGCTTCTTAAAAATTGTCTCCACTCCTTTTCCCCCCTTCTCCCCCCACTCTTTTAAAGGACTTACCGTACACTGTGCTTTAGCCGTCTTAATTACACCGCCAACCTTCCTGTTCAACATTGAATTCTCCAATTTCTGGTAGCACTTGCAGTCTCCTCCCCTTCTCAGCTCTCCCTCAGCCCTCGGGCTCCTCCTCTTTCTTTTTCCTTTCTGCTCCCCCCCCCCCCCCACCCTACATCAGTCTGAAGAAGGTTTTCGGCCCGAAATTTTGCCTATTTCCTTCGCTCCATAGATGCTGCTGCTCCCGCTGAGTTTCTCCAGCACTTTTGACTACCTTCGATATTCCAGCATCTGCAGTTCCTTCTTAAACACTTCCGGTTCATCTGTGTGTCTATCACCTTGTGAATTTCACTCAGACAGCGCCTCCCCCGCTTGCCCTGTCCCCCGCCTGCATAATGGGCTGGTGAAGGAAGGTGGGGGGGGGGGGGGGGGGGGGGGGGGTGTGTGTGTGTGTTCCACTCTGACAGTCGCCGTTGCAGTTTTTCAGACAAATTGTCAGGCCATTAGGCTCTCGAAAGTCTCTTGGGTTTAATTTGGGTTTAACCAATTTTTAGGAGTTGGTTGAAGATTTGCGGGTGGTTGAGATCGAGTGAAAATCTCCAGGACAAGCTTCTGGCTGAAAAGCACGCCATGCAATCCAAAGTCCAAGATCTGACGGAAAGTTACATGGCAGATTAAAAAAATCTCAAAAGTAAACACAGCACTCAGCTCCGTAAAATCAGTGAGAAACATGCACAAAAAACATTGTAGAAAGATCAGTGCTGTTTACAACTTCATAAAGATCTCCAACTTTTAAGACCTCACGCCAAGTTCTGTGCACCACTTGCAGAACAGGCAACTGGTTCTTTAAATTATTTCACCGAACGGAAGATTAAAGAACTGGAAGGTAATTACTCAAAGTTGACCTGTTAATATTTTTGGCCATAAATGTTCCTACCGCAGATTTGTACATCTGTCGTCTCGTGGTAGGGAGTAGGTTTGCCTTAAAATATTCTAGCATTAGAGGAATGGAGTGGATTTTATTTCAAAACATCACTTAATTTTTGTTTTGCCGTGCAATTATCTTGTCCCTGTAACCTCATGAGATTTTGTGTATGTAATTAGGTTGCTGTAATTCCCATATTTTCTCACTGATCACACTTAAAAATATACTTCATTGTTTGGTAAACGGTTGGTACATTCAGTGATCAGGAAAGGTGTCATGTAATCTAAGTTTTTTTCACTAGAGTATTCTGGTCAGATTCCTTGATCAGAAGATAGTGATGTTTAAAGGATTCAAGAAAAGAATTCTTTGAGAAGCATTTGTGAGAGTCTGCCAAATGACTGACAAGAACACACAGTAGTCATTTGGACAGATTCGTACAGATACTTTTCAAAACAATCTCTTCTTGAATCCTTTAAACATCGCTATCACTGAATTTTAATTTTGAGAGGATGCTGATAGTTAAAACATTGATATCGTGAAGGGTGCCTTTCAGCGCCAGAGACCTGGCTTTGATCCTGACTGTGGTGCTTGTCTGTACGGAGTTTGTATGTATTTCCTTTGGGTTTTCGTCCAGGTGCTCCGGTTTCCTCACACTCCAAAGATGTACAGGTTTGTAGGTTAATTGACTTGGGTTAATGGTAAATTATCCCTAGTGTGTGTAGAATAGTGTTAGTGTGCGAGGATCATTGGTTGGCACAGACACATGGGTCGAAGGGCCTGTTTCCACACTATATCTCTAAATAAAATAATTTGAAGACATTTTACCATTCACAATGCCCTTGCTGGATATAGTACATCAAAGTACTTTAACTTCAAATAGCTTTTAATGAGAAGACCACAGAGCAACCAGGACACTTCATTAACTCCATGAATGTCTTCTCACTGTGAGTCTTGAGCTGTGTTTGCATGACAGTTTACGGAAGAGAGGGTGAAACCAGGGACAAGATACAATGATGGTGTAGAGAGACTATATTCAGTCGCAGAAGAGGATATTTAATTGGAGTAATTTAAAATAAATAAGGGTTTTAATGGAGCCAGTGGGGAATGATCATTTTGTTTTGGGATTAAGTAACTTTATACCTTAATTTCCAAAATGTTGAGGTGACACATTTTCTGTGGAGCTTTATTCAAGCTTCTCATCTTTTCTCACTAGTGATAGTTAAAGAATTTATCATTGGAAAAATATGTAAATGGAATTACCCTTTTGCCTTACAAATCTTCAAGCTTAATGAATTGTAGCATTTCAAGGATATTTTATGATTTCAAATGCTGGTAATTAGTAGAACATATGATTTTCACTGATTGCCATAAACTGCGGTGGAAAAAATGGCAAATTGTGGAGGTGTTACTTTTTTTGTAACAAAATATCAGATCATTATAGGTGTTTTTTCCTTTCTCTTTCTTAAAGAACTAGTGAGGCTTATGATGCAAGAGGCTGAAAAATCAGAGGCCAGGTTCATGACAATGGAAGCTTCGTCCAAATCGAAAATCAAGCAGATTCAAGAGGAGCTGGACAATGCACAGGTACCCCAAATAAAAATCCCTTGCGCCTGGTGATGATAACTGAATATTAATCTGTCTGACATTGACCTAGAATGAAATTACTTTATCTTGCATTAAAAAAAGGAAAATTGATGGTATTTATTCAGTGAAGTATGCTGGTGAGACCACATCTGGAGTATTACGTGCAGTTTTGGTCTCCTAATTTGAGGAAGGACATCCTTGTGATTGAGGCAGTGCAGCATTGGTTCACAAGATTGATCCCTGGGATGGCGGGACTGTCATATGAGGAAATATTGAAAAGACTAGGCTTCTATTTACTGGAGTTTAGAAGGATGAGGGGGGATCTTATAGAAACATATAAAATTATAAAAGGATTGGACAAGCTAGATGCAGGAAAAATGTTCCCAATGTTGGGCAAGTCTAGAACCAGGGGCCACAGTCTTGGAATAAAGGGGAGGTCATTTAAGACTGAGGTGGGAAAAAACTTTTTCACCCAGAGTTGTGAATTTATGCAATTCCCTGCCACAGAGGGCAGTGGAGGCCTAATCACTGGATGGATTTAAATCTAGAGTTAGATAGAGCTCTAGGGGCTAGTGGAGTCAAGGGATATGGGGAGAAGGCAGGCACGGGTTATTGATAGGGGACGATCAGCTATGATCACAATGAATGGTGGTGCTGGCTCGAAGGGTCGAATGGCCTCCTCCTGCATCTATTTTATATATTTCTATGAAGTTGTTCAAGCATCCTGGGAACCACATTTTTTTTTTTTAGTTAGTTATGTACATTGTAGATTTTTAATCTGGGCTCAACTGTATGAAGGAGTGCTTCCCTACATTTCACTGCTCACTCCATTCCATGTGGAACCCCTTTCTGAAGAGTAAGTGACATGGGATAGATGTGAGCCTGCTGGAAAATTCAATCATAAAATAGTTGTGGTAGAATTTAGCTGTCGGCAGTGGCACATTAAAAGTATAACGCATGCTAAAATTATTTAGGTTCATACTGCTCAGAAACAGGCCCTTCAGCCCAACTTGCCCACACTGACCAACATGCGCCATCTACACTAGTCTTACCTGCCTGTAGAGCCATAAAGCCATAAATTTGAATAGTGACTATATTACAGAACAATAGAAATCCCTTGGCTTTAATTGACACTAAACCTATTTCTACCCAGCTTGTACCTTCTCAGAAGCTGCTGCTGGAGCTCAAAGACGTGGCGGTTGACTTTGAAGACGGGAACGAACAGTTACACCTGAAAGTGAACTGGCTACAACACGTCGAGGCACAAAATGGTGTGTGTATTGTATGACTTTAATTGGGTAAGAAGGAACTGGGGATACTGATTTACACCGAAGACAGACACAAAATGCTGGAGTGAGCAGGTCAGGCAGCATCTCTGGAGAAAAGAATAGGTGATGTTTCGGGTCAAGACCCTTCATCAGACTGAGAGTCAGGGAGGGGGAAATTAGAGGTATGTGGAGGTACTTAACAAAGCAAAGCTTGCATCGATGACTCAGGGTGGGTGGAGCCGACAATGGTCCATTGTTGGCTGGGGATGAGGTAATAATGAAGGAATACAAATGGTGAAATTAGCACGAGGATTAGGGTGGGGGAGAGATGGGGAGAGATGGGGAGAGAGAGAATGGAAGGGTTATTTGGTTCGAGATCCTTCATTCTCTTGTGTAAGAAGGAACTGCAGTTGCTGTTTTAAACCAAAGATAGACACATAAACCTGGAATAGGTCAGCGGGACAGGCAGCATCTGAGGAGAGAAAGAATGGGAGACGTTTTGGGTCAGGACCCTTCCTCGTTCTTTTTATTTAAATGGTGATACGTGTTTTCTTGTAAATTTGGAACAATATGAAGAGCAACAACAGAAAATGCAAGCAGATTTAGAACAAGCTACCAAGGGAGCAACTTCCCAGGTTGGGAGAATTTGTGCTGCATTTAATTCCTCCACGTACAATCTTAATTCCAAGTGTGCGCATTCTGCGCAGATTCAACAGTCTCAAGTATCCTGCTAATTAATATTACATTGAATTTTATGTTGCTTATTCAGATTTTTTTTAAATGGGTCATGTAAGTAAGTTTTTATTTTGCTCTTTTCGATTATCATCCTTACATTTTGTCTTGGTGCTTGCATCTGAGGGGTGCTATTTGCTTCCACACCAGATGGTTTCTGTATGCATTACCACACACCGTGGACATGGAGAAAGTCTACTGAATTAGCTAGTGTGGTTGGGGAAGCAACAGAGTATTTCCAGACTTTTTAATCTAGTTTGGGTAATTTTACCTATTAATATATGGTCATGAAGAGGAGAATTAGGTCATTCGGCCCATCAAGTCTGCCCCACCATTCAATCATGGCTGATCAATTATTCCCTCCTGACCCCATTCTCCTACCCTCTTCTCATAATCTCTGACACCTGTACTAATCAAGAATCTATCTATGCCTTAAAAATATCCTCTGACTTGGCCTCTACAGCCATCTGTGGCAAAGAATTCCACAGATTCACCACCCTCTGGGTAAAGAAATTTTACCACATCTCCTTCCAAAAAGAATGTCCTATAGTCAAGACCTAAAGGGCATATCCTCAAGATAAGGATAGGCTTCAAAGCTGCAATAGACAATGGGCAATAGGTGCAGGAGTAGGCTATTCGGCCCTTCAAGCCAGCACCACCATTCAATGCGATCATGGCTGATCATCCCCAATCAGTAGCCCGTTCCTGCTTTCTCCCTATATCCCCTGACTCTGCTATCTTTCAGAGCCCTCCAGCTCTCTCTTGAAAGTTTCCAGAGAACCAGCCACCACCGCACTCTGAGGCAGAGAATTCCACAGACTCACAACTCTCTGTGTGAAAAAGTGTTTCCTTGTCTCCGTTCTAAATGGCTTACCCCTTATTCTTAATCTGTGGCCCCTGGTTCTGAAATCCCCCAACATCAGGAACATGTTTCCTGCCCCTAGCGTGTCCAAGCCCTTAATAATCTTATCTGTTTCAATAAGATCGCCTCTCATCCTTCTAAACATCAGAGTATGCAAACCCAGCCTCACCATTCTCTCAACATATGTCAGTCCCAGTATCCTGGGAATTAATCTTGTAAACCTATGCTGCACTCCCTCAATAGCAAGAATGTCCTGCACACAATACTCCAGATGTGGTCTCACTAGGACCCTATACAACTGCAGAAGGACCTCTTCGCTCCTATACTCAACTCCTCTTGTTGTGAAGTTCAACATGCCATTTGTTTTCTTCACTGCCTGCTGTACCTGCATGCTTACTTTTATTGACTGATGAACAAGGACCCCCGGATCCTGTTGTACTTCCCCTTTTCCCAACTTGACACCATTTATATAATAATCAACCTTCCTGTTTTTGCCACCAAAGTGGATAATGGCACATTTATCCACATTAAACTGCACCTGTCATGCATCTGCCCACTCACCCTAACTGTCCAAGTCACCCTGCAAAGCATCCTCCTCACAGTTCACACTGCCACCCAGCTTTGTGTCATCTGCAAATTTGCTAATTTTACTTTGATTCCCTTCATCTAAATCATTGATGTATATTGTAAATAGCTGCACAGAGCCTTGCCCTACCCAACTAGTCACTCCCTGCCATTCTGAAAGGGACCTGTTAATCCCTACTCTTGTTACCTGTCTGTCAACCAATTTTCTATCCATGTCAGCAATCTAACCCCATTAACATGTGCCCTAATTTTTCCCATTAATCTCCGATGTGGGACTTTATCAAATGCGTTCTGAATGTCCAGGTACGATACATCCACTGGCTCTCCCTTGTCCATTTTCCTAGTTACATCCTCAAAAAATTCCAGAAGATTAGTCAAAAATGATTTCCCCTTCGTAAATCCATGCAAACTTGGACCGTTCCTGTTACTGCTATCCAAATGTGCCGCTATTTCATCTTTTATAATTAACTCCAGCATCTTCCCCACCACCGATGTCAGGTTAATTGGTGTATAATTTCCTGTTTTCTCTCTCCCGCCTTTCTCAAAAAGTGGGATAACATTAGTTACCCTCCAATTCACAGGAATTGTTCCTGAATCTATAAAACATTAGAAAATTATCACCAATGCGTCCCGTTTCTAGAGCGATTTTCTGAAGTACCCTGGGATGCAGACCATCAGACTCTTGGGATTTATCAGCCTAATTTGAGCAAGGACATTCTTCCTATTGAGGGAGTGCAGCGTAGGTTTACAAGGTTAATTCCCGGGATGGCGGGACTGTCATATGCTGCAAGAATGGAGCAGCTGGGCTTGTACACTCTGGAGTTTAGAAGGATGAGAGGGAGTCTCATTGAAACATATAAGATTGTTAAGGGCTTGGACACACTAGAGGCAGGAAACATGTTCCCAATGTTGGAGGAATCCAGAACCAGGGGCCACAGTTTAAGAATAAGGAGTAAGTCATTTAGAACGGAGACGAGGAAACACTTTTTCTCACAGAGAATGGTGAGTCTGTGGAATTCTCTGCCTCAGAAGGCGGTGGAGGCAGGTTTTCTGGATGCTTTCAAGAGAGATCTAGATAGGGCTCTTAAAAATAGCGGAGTCAGGGGATATGGGGAGAAGGCAGGAACGGGGTACTGATTGGGGATGATCAGCCATGATCACATTGAATGGCGGTGTTGGCTCGAAGGGCCAAATAGCCTATTCTTGCACTTATTGTCTATTGTCTATTCAATGCCATCAGTCAACCCAACACTATTTCCTGCCTAATGTGGATTTCCTTCAGTTTCTCCATCACCCCAGATCCTCTGGCCACTAGTACATCAGGAAGATTGTTTGTGTCCTCCTTAGTGAAGACAGATCCAAAGTACTTGACATTTCTCCTCTGAGGGTTGAGAATCTTTTGAGTTCTTTACCCTCCGGAGCTGTGGGTGGAGAACCATTCAGTATGTTCAAGGGTTAGCCAGCTAGAATTTTACACTGCGGGAAAATTGAGGGTTATGGGGATTAGGTAAATATTTAGATCAAAGATGAAATCAGCCATGATCACGTGATAGAATGAATAAGGCTTAAAGGCTGATTTTATGTAATATGTGTCCAATTATCCAATTCTACAACTTGTAATTCTAATGACATGTAACAATATGTCTTGAAAGTGTACATTAAAAGGAACAAAATGCTTCATTGCCCAAAGGTTCATTTATCTTAAAGACAATTAAAATAATTTTACTTATATCTGAAAATCACTGAAATCATCAAATCATTTCCAGCAGAGAATAAAAAATGGTAAACTTTTAAAAACTATATTTATCATAGATACTTTTTTGCATATCTTTCATTCATTGTTCTTTATCTCTCCACATCACCGTCTATATCTCTCGTTTCCCTGATCCCTGACCAGTCTGAAGAAGGGTCTCGACCCGAAACGTCGCCTATCTCATTTGATCCTTAGATGCTGCTGCATCCGCTGAGTTTCTCCAGCCTTTTGTGTACCCTTTTTCACCATGAAGTTCTGTTTTTAATGCTTATCACACCTCTGGTCGTCTTGCCGAATAACTCTAAACATTCTTGCTATTATAACTCTACATCAGCTTGCTATTTTGCTAATCAAATATGTCCGGGAGGCAAACATAGAGAATCATTACTCTTGTATCATGCCAAAGCGCTTCTGTTTCTTATGGCATCAAGCATCTAATTGGCCAGTTAGATGAGTGGATGATGTTGCTTTGTGTGTAATGTGTCTGTAGACAAGTGAATCTGAATCTGCAGAGGAACTGCACAGCCGCCTGATGAAGGGGCGAGAAACGGTTTCTAAGCCAACACTGATCCATGACAACGATGAGAGGACTGTCATGGAATTAAGGATGAGGCAACTTGAGGAAGAAAGAAAAGGTAAATTGCGGTGCTCTCTGGTTCTCACTTGGAACGAATCATACAGTTTACTTTGTTTTAATTTAAAATATTTCAAAAGTCAATGATTTGATTAGTGATCTTGATGACTTGAAAGACGAGTGCACCTCTATTTAGGGATCTGTTTGTTGTCCATATTTCAGTCGAGACAAAGGCTACTGTTGATTTTTTAAAGCTGGAATTCTAACGTTTTTACTTTCAGCATCAAAATCCATGCTGACAATAGTTTTGTCCAGCTGTTTAGCGTGAGCAAGTTAATTGGCTTGGGTTTGTATACTTAGTATGAGTGTAAATTGGCCCCAGTGTGTGTTAGCTGACTACTAGAAAGTCAAGTGGCTACAATATTATAATGTGAAAAATATGTTGAAATAGTTACTGAACAGTCTTTGAAAGTCCTCTAGAATTTGAATCAAAACAGTTAATTTATAACTACCTTCCTACTTTTGTCTGAAAAATTAATAGACTGATAGAAAGTTAGCTTGTTTGCTTTTCTGCATTTCTTTAATTTCTGATGTTTCTTTCTTTGTGTTTGAATTTGAAATGTTATTTAAAATATTGTGACTAGCAGCATTTCTGAAAAGGCGTTGAAAGCATTTTTGTTCTGTAATATGAAGATCTGATGTGTAGTTCCCTTTAAAATTGAGCATGACTTTATCAATATTTCTTTTCCTCTACCATGTTCATGATGAGCACTCAGCGATTCCATCCACTTCCCCCTCCACTGCTTTTGCAACTGTGATTTGGCCAGCCATTACGAACACAGTTTCCCATCAGTTTTGTGCATGCAGGTCTCTGTCACCATGTACTGGGCGGGTTATTTCTAAGCTTTTGAATTTGTACCAGGAAATAATCAGCAGTGCACTGCACTAGCTAAATAATGCTGTGACTTAATTGTTATTCACCGAACATACCCTGCTCAGCAGTGTCGATGCGCAATTCCTGTGGAATATGATTTGCCAGTGATCATTCCTACCTTCCGATGCAATCTTTACCATTGCACAATGGTGAATGTTTGGCCTACTTTGCATGAGGCCATAGATTATTGTCTTTAAATGCTCTTTGTTGCTTTGCATGTTGAGTCAAATTTCATTTAAATATAACATCCTTTGCAAATCACAAAACTCCAAATCACAAAACAGATGGGAAAATTATTTTTGCCGCAATCATTTCACTATTAATATTTGCTAATGGGTTAGTTGGCAAATACATTAGCATATAGTTTACATCCCACCCACTCCAGAACGGATAGTTGGTTTATTTTTACGCCCATGTATTCCTGTCCCTCGTTGAATTAAAAAATTATCTTGCCATTGACAAGCTAATGATTGCTGTGTGTCTTGCCTGTTTGTGTCTATAAGCCAGTGACATTTCTTCCGAGTGGTTTCCCCAAGGTAGATTAATTGTAGAGACAGAACATTTATGAAGATAGTTGTGCTGATATTAATACCTCAGATTTTGAGGTTGTTGTAAGTTTAAATGTTTTTGGTTATTATATTATGAACGTTGGAACTTTGGATTTTGGACTTGACTTTGGAAATCATGAAGTTGTCCCATGGTTTAGAATACTGATACAAACTATGCTGCTTTGCAGCCTTCTCCACAACAATCCGGGGAAATCTACTTGAATGGATGAAATTTCCTGGATTTGCAAACGTGTTACATCTGCTATCCATAATCTGATGGCCCCTTAAAGATTTGGATGATTTCTTGCAAAAATATTCCATAATACAATCCACTTTAAAATATTTTAAAATAAAATATTTCTGTATTCATTGGACATCTTGATTTTGATCTGAACTTATTTAGTTCTGATTAAAATATGTAAATGCTGGTTAAACATCTTGCACAATGCGAGGCTAATTCGACCAACGAGAGTGTTGTCCGATCGTAAGCAGCACGGGAGTAGAATCTGTTCTTTGGTGTTTGGAGGAATTAGGGGTGATCTTATTCAAAATTCTAAACATCTCAATGGAGCATGAGCATGAAGATGTTGACATGTTTCCAGTTGTGCCTAAGTCTTGAACATGTGGATAGACACAAAATACTGGAGTAACTCAGCGGGTCAGAGCAGCATCTCCAGAGAAAAGGAATAGGTGATGTTTTGGGTTGGAACCCTAGATACGAGATAAAGGGACCCTGAGATGTGTAGGAATTTCCCATTGCGAAGGGTGGTGAATCTCTGGAATTATGTAGCCTGAAAATTTGTTTGGGCTGAATTTTCACCCCTTGTTCCATCCATTTGTTCAGAACACATGTTGCTTGTTAGCTGCTACAAGCTTTCTTATATTTGTGAATCGCTTTAGTCCTCGGTTCTTTTACACCCTTAAGTCTCTCATGGCTGCTTATAATTACTTACAGCAATGCTGAATTGTTTCTGTAATTGGTTTATGATGACAACAGGTGGTTCAAAATATTTTGTCTAGTATGATGATGTAATTAGAATCTGAGTTGTGCAGCTCAGGAACGGGCCTTTCATCTCACCACGTCCATGCTGATTTTTGTTTCCCATCTACACTTATCTCATTTGCCTGAATTATAAATGTCTCCTTCTACGCTTTGCCTATTGCGTGTTTGTATAAAATTACTTTTAAAATGTTGTAATTGCATTTGATTCTGCCTCCTTTGGCAGCGAGTTCCAGATACAAAGCCCTCTTGGGGGAGAGAAATAAACTTTCCCACAGATCGCCTTTACAACTCCCTCTTCTCACCTTAATCCTATGTTCTTTTGTTTTGTAACTCTACCATGGAAAAAAGATTTTGGCTATCTACCCTGCCTCACATAATCTTACATACTTCTATCAGTCACTCCTTAACTTTCTCACTCCGGGGGAAAAAGTGCCCCATCTATCCAGTTTCTCCCCATAACTAAAGTTCTCCAATCCAGGCAACATCCTTGTGAATTTTCTCTCCATTTTCTCCAAATCTATCGCTGATCAGACTGTAGAAGGGGCACAATCTGAAACGTCACCTTTCCATGTTACCGGAGATGCTGCGTTACTCCAGAACTTTGTGTCTGTTTTTGTAAACCAGCCATTGCAGTTCTTGCCTAATGTGCTGACAGGAACTGCACACAACCCTTCAAGTGTGGCTAACTCGTGTTTTGTAAAGTTGCAATAAAACATCCCAGCTCTTATATTCTATACCCACACCTACAACGGCAAACATGCCATATGCTTTCTTCACCAACCTATTGACCTGCTAAATTTTGAGAACTTTTGACTTGGACCTCTAAGTCTCTATTCATCAACATTAATCAGTGCCCTGACCTAAGTCCTACAACCATTTTTACTTCCCAAATTCTATCTGCGTGTGCTCCGCCCAACTCTCCATCTCATCTATATCCTGCTGTAACTTTGGACAAACGTCCTCACTCTCCACAAACCACCAATTTTCATGTCATCTGCAAGCTTATATCCTACATTGTGATCCAAGCTGTTATCACCAAACAACGGAAGTCTCAGCTGTGAGCCCTGTGGTACCACAATAATCACAGATTACCCATCAGAAAAACATCCTTCCATCACTGCCCCCTATTTAGATCCAACTGGCTAGCCCACCTTGGATTGCATGTGCCCAAATCTTCTGCACTCGCCTACCATGTGTGGGACCTGATGGTAGATCTACTAATCCCTAGTAATGCACTAAAAGGATTAGTAGAATCCAGTTAAAGCTACTGCTCATTTTCCAAAATTGTTATAAACCCCAACTAAAATATACTTTCATTGAATTCAGTAATCTAATCATTTTATAACATTTAGCTCTGCATTAAACATGCAGTTAAATTTCCAATTAGATACTTTAGAGTGAGTTTTTATAAATACACAAGTTTCACTCAAAGACCAGGAGGTTTATTTAACACAGGCAAGTGGGGTTAATATAGATGGCATGATAGTCGGCACAGACACATTGGATGGAAAAGGGCATGTTTCTGTGTTGAACAACTCTTTGGACCATTTAGCAGTGAAAGGGAACACTGTTTTAACCCATAGTTTATTCCATCCATTACCTGATGTAAGTAAAATGAACCAAACTTCCTTATAACGTTTCAATGTGAAAGGATTTATTTTTCCCCTATATTTACATTGCAAAGGTAGAACACTTACCTTTTTGTCCAAATGGCCACGACACAGACTGCACTCAGTTTATAAATGGATTTGCAGGTTACATGACAAATCTGCCTCCCCAGAAAAAATATGAAATAATATCTATACATAAATCAGTATTGGTATTAGTTGTCTCTGGGATACCAGTGATGTAAATTTAGCTTTGTTACAGCAAGCTTTTAAAATTTAAAGCCAGCCAGCCAGCTGCAAGGTGTTTTAGCCCAGACAGAGATTAACACGTTAACTTGGGGAAGCCACAAGGTAGCGATGGTCACTAGGGTCCAATCAGTCTATATTGTGTCTGTGTTCATGCTGTCTTTCTGAATGACGTGTCTTCCTGTGGCACAAAACTGATTGAGGATGACTGTTTCTTTCCTGGCTGCTCTGATCCAGATTTGATCTCTGAACTGCAGGAGCTGGAGGAGGGACTGGGGGACCTTCAGAGACGAGGACAGGATCAAGGATGGACAAAGCTGACCAAAAGCTTATGGTATGTGATCAGTCTGACACTTTCAGTTTAATCTTTGATTTTATATATCTGTGAAAATTTAATGCTTGAGTTCACTCGACATTTTACGCTGTTATTCCTTTTAAGCTTTGCCAAGGTTAAATAAAATATGTTTCTGTTTTGGGCGGGGGGGAGGCAACACAGTGGCACAGTGGTAGAGTTGCTGCCTTACAGCACCAGACTCCCGGGTTCGATCCTGACCAGGGGTGCTGTCTGTACCGGATTTGTACATTCTCCACGTGGCCATGTGGGTTTTCTCCGGGTGCTACTGTTTCCTCCAACACTCCAAAGGCGTACAGGTTTGCAGGTTAATTGGCTTTGGTAAAACTTGTAAATTGTCCCTAGTGTGCAGGATAGTGCTGGTCGGCCTGGACTCATTGGGCCGATGAGCCTGTTTCCCTGCTGCATCTCGAAAGTCTAAAGCTTTCAGTAGTTTTGAGAAGGTAAATATATACTGAGATTTGCTAAACTGAAAAAGCCTTCAACACAATTTTCAGTGCCATTGTAAGTTGGACTGAGATGGCTGGCCTCATACAAAGAGAAAGCATTATTTATATCAAGCACATGTTCAATTTTTTATATTGCAAGTAAAATGACAAACAATAGAGACAGAAGTATACTTTTCGAAATCACTGACAAATCTGGAAAGTACAACAATATTTGTAAATTTACCAAATTTACCCCTTTAAATATAAACATTTGAATAGTTCAACATAAGGATCAGTTTTGGACATTATGGGCATTGTGACAACCTGATCAATTTTACTTCGAAGTCACGTGACTACGTGAAGAAGCCCCGCCAGGCGCATTCGCGTCATCACGTCCGCGCATGTCGCACTGAACGAGCTGGAGAGCGCAGCTCCACCAGCGGTAAGTAGAAACTTCACAGGTAAGTGGTTTTGAAAACTTTACCTGTGAGTATCTAACTCCGTCAAACTGGCTCGAGCAGTCAGTAGGAGTCCCGTGATAGGGAGCCTAAGGTAAGAAAGTTCGTAGTAAGTGTGGGATTCACAAATTAGATCGGGTCGGCAGATTAGCGCGGCACCGCCGGTTCCTATACCGGGTGCGGTTTTACCGACAGCCGTTAGTCTAGAGAATGAACTTTCTACACCAGCTCCAGAAACTCAGGAGCTTGAGGCCAACTGATAGCCATAGGAAGGAAAAAAGAAAGTCTTTCAGACCAGTTTGTCAGAAGAGTCTGAAGAACAAGGAGACTCCCCTCCAGATAATAAAAGAATGTGGGGGAGGATGCAATATGTGGAGAAGATGGTCCAAACTTTGATAAAGCAAGGGTCAAAGATCCCAGTGATTCCCCAGACAGCTGTTCAAGAAGGCCATATCAAGAAGAATATGTGAAGTATCAGCAAGGGAATTTCCTTCCAGCATCTTGTTTAGGACTGGAGGATGCCTCCCTACAGTATGACTTGGGAGAAGCAGGGCAGGATGAAGCTGACCTTGATTCTGGTCTCTCTGCTCATGTGCATACACCAGACCACAAGAGCCACACTCCGGGTGTCCCAGAAATAGCAATGAGTTTGCTATTCCGGAGGGGACTGGTGAGGCAATGGAAGAATACCTTGCCAGCAATATCAATTATTTAGTATCTCACCAGCTCCAGCAAGCTATGATGCAAGAGACTACAAAAAAATATAAGAACCTGTTTAATGTGCATCACTGAAAGTGCCCACGGTGAACCCAGCTATCTGGGCACCCATGAGTCCTATAAGGGGACAGGAGGTTCGGTTTCAACACGTCCTCCAACTGGTGGCTGCAGCAATGACTGCATTAGGCACTATGGTCAAAGGGACAATCATTACTCACTCAAAAAAGATATGTTGGCTATTTTATGCAATGCATTTTTGAGGTAAATTGAATCAGGGAAAATCGCCATCAGGCCAACACTCAATCAAAAATTTGCTGCTATGTAAGGTGACTTATGTACAAATGCTTGAATTCCTGTTTGGAACAGACCTTGACAAGAAAATTTGTGAAATTAATGATGAGGCCAAAACAATGTAGCAATGAATAATTTACACGTTCAACTCCAGATTGATAACACCACAGCAGTGGCATAGGTTAATCATATGGGAGGAACAAGATCAGAATCATGCGAGAACTTGGCTAACCTCATGTGGCACTGGTGTACTTCAAAGAACATCTGGGTTTCAGCCATCTATCTACCAGGTATCGACAATGTGGTGGCAAACCATGGGTCGCAAAAGTTTAATGACAATATAGAATGGATGTTCAATTCTGAAATTTTTCAAACAATTGTCACTTGATTTGGGTTGCCAGACATTGATCCAGATTGAATCACCAGTTGCCTAAATATGTTTCATGGGAGCCAGATCCAGGATATGGATGCATTCTCGTTACATTGGGGGCACTCATTCTTTTATGCATTCCTCCATTTTGTCTGATCACGAAATGCCTCAGCAAAATAGAGCGTGACTCCGCTACAGGCATTTTTTGGTGGTCCCAGATTGGCCAACACAATCATGCTTCCCATTAGTACTCAGAATGATGGCTCAGCCATTCATGATGATTCTTAGCTGCAGTAATTGTTGGTGCATCCGGTTACAGGAGAAAGTCACCAGTTACATGACCATATCAAATTGTTGGTCTGCAGGTTCTGACCAGACCATTCCAAGGCCTTGGATTGTCGAACAGGACCATGGAGGTTATGTGTTAAATATTTTTATTAGACGTAAGTACATATTAATAGAATATACTTCTCACATACATTCGTAATATTATTAATATTAACAATTATGTCTTATATATTTCTATACTTTTTTTTGCAGGCAAGAAAAGATAGAGAAAAATAAAGTAAGAGTAGGAAATCAAAAATAAAGAAATGAATGGAGTATTAAAAAAGTTATCCATCATTGGAGACTTATCCATGATTTGTTACACGTGATTCTTCATCTATTCCATTATTCAGGCTTCAGTCAGGCTCTCGTACCGAGCCATTTTGACCCTTTAGATATTCAATAAATGGAGACCATATTCCTCTGAAAAGATCCAACTTGTCCAATAGGACAAGCCTTAATCTTTCCAGATGAAGTGTCTCCCACATTCCTGTAATCCACATTTTGATTGTGGGGGATGTAGGACCTTTTCAGAATTTCAATATTAATTTTATCCCTATTATTAAACTAATCAATAAAAATTATTTGATTTGTTGTTATTAATTAATCTGTTTCTAATATTCCCAGTATTATTAACTTTGAGTCAGGGATCAGATTCATATTAACAACATTCGAAATTATCTTAAATATTTCTGTCCAAAATTTAGTAATTTTTACACAATTTGTAAATGAGTGCTGACATTTATCACATATGGCAGATACATTTGAAAAAATACTATGTAGTTTGGATTTTGAATAATGTAGTCTATGTAATATTTTAAATTGTATAAGGGAGTGTCTAGCATTTAACGAGCAGTGGTGTATATGTTGTAAACTTTCATCCCATACTTCAGGCCTAATGATTTGACCTAATTCGTTTTCCCATGATTGCCTATATATTTCTGTCATTGGGACATCGTTTTTCAGTAAAATATTATAAATATATGATATCAATTTTTCTGTGTTTGGGTGTTTATTTGGACATTCATCTAAAATGTCTGTCTTTCTATTTCTAATTTCCTGTGTGTTTGCTTTTACATAGTCTCTAATTTGTAAATATCTAAAGTAATCTTTTGAATGTAATCCATAAATTTGTTGTAATTCTTGAAATGAAAGGAAAGAATTTTCCCTGTAGAGATCGCCCATCTTATTAATTCCATAGATTTTCCATTGTAAAAAAGCTTTGTCCATCATTGAGGGTTTAAATGTAACATTATTTACAATGGTAAGGGCTAGTGGTATACATTCCGATTTTAGTGTTTTCTTTATTTGTTTCCTGAAATGTATTCCACTTTCTATTATAAGGTTTTCATTATAGGTTTTCTTACCTATTTTAATATTGGCGAATAAAATCGAACTAATTTCAAAAGGCGAACAATCTTCTTTTTCCATTTTTAACCAGGTTGTTTGTTTATCTGTCTCGACTAACCAAAAATTCATATTTTTAATGTTAACTGCCCAGTAATAAAACATAAAGTTTGGCAGTGCTAGACCTCCATTTATTTTTGGTTTACATAAATGTTTTTATTTATTCTATGGCTCTTATAATCCCAGATAAAGTTGGTGACTATGGAATCAACCTTCTCAAAGAAATTTTTAGGAAGATATATCGGAATCAATTGGAAAAGATATAGTAATTGTGGGAGAAAAATCATTTTTATTGCATTAATTCTACCTTGCATTGAGATAGGTAATGTTTTCCAATATAAAATGTTCTTATTTCATTTATTCAATAAAAGTGGAAAATTGGATTTAAATAAAGAATCAAATCTTTTTGTTACATAAATTCCAAGATATTTGATTTTTTCATTTGCTATCTTAAACGGAAATTGTTGTAGGAAATGTAAGTTATTTAGCATTATTGGCATAAGTTCACTTTTATTCCAATTAATACTATATCCTGAAAATAATCCAAATTCAGTTATTAATTTGAGTAAATTTGGGATACTAATTTCCGGCTTTGTAATATAAAGTAATACATCATCCGCATATAAAGAAATTTTATTTTAAGTATCTCTGGTGTCATATCCATATATTTTAGGATGTAATCTCATCCGTTGAGCTAATGGTTCTATTGCAAGTGCTAACAGTAGCGGGGATAAAGGACAACCTTGTCTGCAGCCTCGAAATAGATTAAATTTAGTTGATAGCATTTGATTTGTTATTATTCTGACTGTTGGATTAGTGTATAATAATTTAACCCAAGTAATAAACTTCTCTCCCAACTTAAAAATTTCCATAACCGAAAACAAGTAACAACTTATGTTTCCACCTGGTCAAAGGCTTTCTCCACATCTAACGAAATAATTACTAGGTCTTTATTAATACCTCTTTTTTAATATATAATATTGCATAATCGTCTCAGGTTAGATGAGGAATATCCTTTTGGTATAAATCCTGTTTGATCGGGGTGAATTAATTTATTAATAACTGTACTTAATCTTTGTGCTAATATTTTGGTTAGTATCTTTTGATCAGTATTTAAAAGAGCTATAGCTCTATATGATCCTGGGTCATCCAGATCTTTGTCTATTTTAGGTATAAGTGTTATAATAGATTCATTTAACGTTTCTGGTAGTTTCTGGTGAGTATAATTGTATTCATAGAGTATCTTCAGACGTGGTGCAATCAGATCATAAAATGTTTTATAAATTTCCGAGCCAATACCATCTGGTCCCGGTGTTTTACCATTTTTTAATGATCTGATAGATTCTTCGATTTCTTTTACTGAAATTTCAGCATTTAGTGATTCTCCATTTTGTGAATCCAACCCATTCAGATTACATTTTCTTTAAATACTTCTATTCCTATCCTGTTTTCTGTTGTTTTAGCTGAATATAAATTGTTATAATATTGCAAAAATCTCTCATTAATATCTTTAGGTTGTACTAATGGTTTGCCATTATATGATTTAATCCTATGGATTCTTTTTTCTCCCTCCATCTTTCTTAATTGATGAGCCAATAATTTTTGAGGTTTATCTCCAAATTCAAATTGTAATTGTTTAGTGTATTGATAGAGTTTTACAACTTGATCTGAGTATATTTTATTTAATTTATATTTCAGTGCAGCAATTTTATTATGTGTTGTTATGGGTGGATTAGCAGCGTTCTCTGTGTCTAATTGTTTAATCTCCTTTTCCAATTCCTGTTGTTCCCTCCGATTCTTTTTATTATAAAATGCTTGAGAAGAAATCATAATTCCACGGGCATATGCTTTAAAAGTTTCCCATAATAGGGAAGAGGATATTTCCGGTTTATCATTTATTTCAAAGAAAATCTTGATCTGTTCTATAATATATTCCTGAGTTGCTTTGTTTTTTAAAATTTGTGGATTAAATCTCCATTGTCCCCGTTTTTTCCGTTTTACCATTTATTTTAATCATAAATGTTAAAGGTGCGTGATCTGAGATTGTAATATTATGGTATTTTGAATTATAAATGAGTGAGATAAGCTTAGCGTCAACCAAAAAATAATCTATTCTTGAATAGGTTTTATGTACAGGTGAATAAAATGAATATTCTCGTCCAGTTGGGTTTTCTACTCTCCAAACATCTTTAATATTACTAGTATCCATATATGCATTTAATAAGTCACTGGAATGAGATTTGGTTTTCCTTTGTCTTGTGGATCTGTCTAAATCGGAATCTAAAGTACAATTTAAATCTCCTCCAATTATTAAGTTATGTTGTGCTATTTCCGGGATGTTATTAAATATTTTCTTAAAAAACAGTGGACTATCAAAGTTTGGTCGATATACATTGACAAAAATCATTTTTTTGTGCATTTAATTCTCCTATTACAATAATGTATCTGCCATCATTATCAGTTATAGTTGATGTATGTTTTCAATAAAGTGCCTTTACGAAATAATATTGCTACGCCTCTTGATTTGTGTGTAAAAGAAGAATGATATGTTTTATCTAACCATTTAGCTTTCAGCCTATGCTCGGCATCTTTTTTAAAATGTGTTTCTTGAATGAAAATCACATCAGCTTTAATTGCTTTTAAATGTGCTAATACTTTACCTCTCTTAATTGGTTCATTAATACCTTTAACGTTCCAGCTGCAAAACGTTATTCCTTCATTCCCCGTATTCATCTTTAAATCTTGCATCTTTTGTCTATGGGGGTCTATAATAGAGCCAATGGTTCAGTTCGACAGACCCGACCTTACACCCGAACTCCGAATAGACAAATTTTAAGACCCTTAAATGTCTCTCACGTGTATATCTCCTTTAATCCAATTTGTAACTCCATTCAAACTGAAAATAATAATGATAGTTTATAATAGAAAAGAAAAGAGGATAGGTTAAGAAATTAGTATTATGCACAAAGAAGGAAAAAACTACATCTAGTATTAGTTTTGTTAGTGCTAGCCATACTAGCATGGCTAACCACCTACCGACTTCCGTAGTGATGTTGTGAACTTAACCAGCCCCTTTGTTTCTTGGAATTTTTATTCCATAGCAATATTTTACCGGGGGTATTAAATTTTAAAATCTTCGGGTTTCAATAGTCGGAAATGTGAGGATACAAATGTTTAAAACTTGTTTGAAAATCTAATTTAAAAAAAAACGAAAAAAAAAGGAAAAAAGAAAATAAAAATGAAAATTACTAGTAAAAAAGAAAGAAGGTTTCCAAAGAGGACAAATGAAATCAAACTCTATATTTGACTCTAATCATTCCATTATAAGTAAACATTAGTCATTAGTGATAATTATTAATTCTGATTAGTAAAGATACCACGGTATAATTTTAGTATTTATTAGTTATTTGTATTAGTAGTGCAGTTATACTAATTATTAGTATCCATGGGAGAGTTTCCGATCCACATCTTTCTCCAGCTTCCTTAGTCACCACTTCAATTCCATCCAGTCCTGCAAAGTCAGTTTATTCAATGGTGAGGCATCAAGCATCCTCTCAAGCCTTAATCTTCTGGGCAAAGTCCAATGCTTCCACAGGATTGGTGAAAAAATGTTCCTACTTGTTGTAAGTGACTCTTAGGGTAGCTGGATAGCTCAGACCATATTTCAAATTCTCCACTTCCCTCAAGATACTTTTGGTCTCATAAAACGCTTTTCGTTTCCTGGAGACCTCTGCTGGATAGTCTCGAAAAATACTGATCCTGTGTCCTTCAAATGCAAGACTTCTGTTTCTTGATGTTTTTTGCATTATCTCCTCCAAGACGTGGTCGTACTGTACTTTTATTATCATTTGTCTTGGGGGAGCGTTTGGTCTTGTCTGACGCCTCATCACTCTATGTGCTCAGGCTAGTAAAGCCTTTTGATCCAGAGATAAAACGTTTTGCAGTAAATTTGCAGTGAATTCTTGGGGATCTTGATCTTTCTCTTCCCCTTCTGGAATACCCGCAATTCTTAGGTTCTGTCTTCTCTGGCGACCTTCCAATTCAGTACATTTCTTGGTTATTTTGCCCAATAATTCAGTTAGGTGTTGATTTTCTGTAATAAGCTTTGCTGTAGTCTGAGCGCTTGTTTCGGCTAGTTCTTCAAGGTATTTTATGACAATCGTCTGCTGGTTCAGTGCCTGTTCCACAGGATTCAGCCTTTCTTCAAAATCAATTCTCACATTTTTGATTTTATCATTCGTCTCCTTTGCCAGTCATTATTTCTGCGATTTCTTTCTTCAAATTATCCGATGTATTCTTAGTCATGGTATTAATGTTGGTATTAATTTCAAGCTTTAAGTCCTTCATTTCCTCCTTGATTTGTTTATTTCTTCACCAACATTCATCAGCTTTTTCTTCCCTTAAACCAGCAATTTCACATGCAATAAAAGTTTTAACTTCTTCACCTTCCGATTTTTTCATTGTTTTGTTCGTCACATCTTCTTGGGATAACGTCCTACCTGAGCCCGCGGCTTCAGTCGGGCCTTCCCCCGGTTATCATGGAGCTTATCTCTGCAGCCTGGAGAAATAGCATTCACAAACAATATGTGATTCACATAAAGATATGGGAGATGTTCTGTGTACAATCAAATATATCTTATCATACTAAGCATATGTGATGTGTTGGAGTTCCTTGCTAAGTTGCATTTTGATGAGCACTTGAGTTATAGTGCCATTAACAGTGCTCAGAGTGCTTTGTCCTCCTATTTAGGGCAGTCTTCAGAACAACAACCTATCGGGTCTCATCCATTAGTATCCCGATTTATGAGAGGAATTTTAACAAAAACCTTCCTAAAACTAGATATACAGAAATCTGGAATAACAGTATAGTTCTCACACTGCTTCGGCAATGGGCTCCAATTATGTCATCATCTATGCAGAGATTAACTTTAAAGTGGTTATGTTCATGGCGCTGGTTTCAGCACAACGTGTACAAACATTACAATTGTTATGAATAGATTGTATGCATTTGTTTGTAGATGACATTACATTTTATGTCTATGATTTAATCAAACAAAGCAGGCCAGGTATGGCAGGACTCAAGGTGATGTTTAAAGCATATCCTTTATTATGTTATGTGTAGTTAAACACTTAAGCCAATATATTCAGTTAACAAGGAGTCTCCGAGGTTCTGAGACAAGACTGCTCATTAGTCACAAAAAAGCCATATAAAAGAGTGTTAGAACAAACTATTTCTAGATCGTTGAAACAGGTTCTCAATTATGCTGGAGTCGACACTCATGTATTTAAATCTCACTCCACCAGGGCGGCATCAACATCCGTGGCGAAGGCTCAGGATGTGCCGCTAGATCAAATCCTCATGGCCGCAGGATGGTCTAGAGAATCAAACTTTTCTCAATTCTATGACAAACCTGTACAGACAGTGCCACGGGTTAGGCATGCTGTTTTGGGTTCCACTTAATTCATTTGCTTTGTTTTATATCATTGTTGTAATTTCCCCCTGGGACAGAGGGGTTATTACTGTTTTTGTTATTATTACAAATAGTTATTGAATAATTTGAAGCAATGTTCAATATATTATTTACTACTGTGTCAACCGAAGCAGATTGTCGTATGGAGTGCATCTACGGCATGAAAACACAGTGCTTTGAAATCTTCACGTAGTCACTCATGTGACTCCGAAGTAAAATAGTAAGATTAAGCGAGAACTTACCAGTTTGAAGTTTGATCCTTATTTTATGAGGAGTTACGTTGAGGGATTATGTGCCCTCCGCTCCCACCCTCATAATCTAGTTCTAGTAGTTCTAGTCTTCTTAAAGCCTTACTATGTTACTTCGGCTATTTGTTTTCTGTGTTTTCATGCGGCTGCTTTGAAGTATGACGCGCATGCGCCTGGTGGGGCTTCTTCACGTCATCCCTCAATTTAACTCCTCATAAAATAAGGATCAAACTTCGAACTGGTAAGTTCTCATTTAATCTTACTATTTTAACTCCCATTTTTCATGTTTGGTGTTAATAGTCATTGGGTTCCATCCAGTGTGCACAGTATCTCTGTCTCTGTTAATACCGATAATTTACGGATCTGTATTTTTCAAGGGAAGTATTTAAAATACATCAAAGTAAATTAGTAGAGCGTTCGTGAATTTATTTTAGCTTGATACCAAGTAACTACATTTGGGAAATTTAAAGGGTTGATAATACAGCTACTTTGTTGTTCCGTGGTACAGCTGTATTGTGAATTAATGTGCAAGGAAGTAAACGTTTCTATTATTATTTAGGATACTATTATTTATGAGGGAATAAAACTATAAGTAACAAACAGAACATTTTCGTACTTTATACCTTCTGGCCAAAGTACAGCAAGTGAAGATGTAAATGTTGAGCTGTTTGACTTCTCCAATACTTCCGATGTCAACAACTACTCCTTTGATGGTTGACCTGCCGCCAGTGTACCGATTACCACATTGGCAGCATATCTCCCCACAGCATCGGTTGTCTTGTCTATTGACATCCATGCAACTGCATCTCTAATTTTCTGCACAACAATGTTGAAGTTGCTGTCAACGTAATTTTCTGTAATGGCTCGCTTGGTATTTGTTCCTCTATGTATTTCTCTAAAAAACCTCTGACAGATTTGTTTTCCAATTTCCACTGAGGAGTTCCAGCATCAATGAATGCCTTGCACAGATCACTCGAAAACTCAGATTTGCGACTGGAGCCAGCAGTAATTGTCGAGAGGAGACAAGCTTGTGTATTTCACTTGGGTAGTCTACGCCCCAGTGGTATCAACATTCTCTAATTTTATATAGTCTTCTCCCTCCTCCCCCTCCCCCTTTCCAGCTCTCCTTCTAGTCCTAGTGTCTCCGCCTCTTCCTTTCTTTTTCCCGCCCACCCACATCAGTCTGAAGAAAGGTCTTGACCCGAAACATCGCCTATTCCTTTTCTCCATAGATGGTGCCTCACCTGCTGGAGTTCATCCAGCATTTTTTGTTTACGTTCGATTTTTCCAGCATCTGCAGTTCTTTCTTAACTAGATCTTGGAGAAGACTGAACCAGTGGGCAGTGGCACGAATGAATGAATGAATGGCAGACTGTGGCTCCCCCGGTTTCGCCCCGGTGGTGGAAGTTTTCTTGTAAGTTATACATTGTTAACACGTTCATAATAAAATAAATATTAACTTGTTAACATAGAAAACGTCTGCTGAAGGTCATGACTTGCAGGGCCAACTTGTCCAGAAAACTGATAGAGTTGTGTTGTTGCAGAAACAAATGGATGCATTGAATATTGATAAAGAAAGTCTTCAGAATAAGAATAAAGAACTTCACACATCTTTAAGTAGGTGGACTGCTGAGCACAGTCAACTGCAGTGGAAGGTGAATGAGAATGAACTCGCAACACATCTTGTGAGGGATCAGGCACAGGCATTCGACACTTAAAATTGTAGGCGGAAAGCAGAACTTGAAGAGGTGAAGTCTGCATTTCAAAGTAAAGTTGGTGAATTTACAAGCCTTCAGGGTCGATTGTCACTGAAAGAGGGGCTGAGAACCTCATTAAACAAAGACATAGATGATTTAAATGCTGCCACTGCGTAGCTTACATTGGAACTAGAAGAGAAACAGATGTCATTGAATCAGAAAGCAAATTTACTGCAACAGCTCCAAGCCAAAACTTGAGCAGTTGGGCCAATATATGCAGATGATTTCAGGGTTGCAACATCAGGAGCAAGTTCTGGTTTGTGAAGCAGGTCTGCTCAAGCAGACTCTGTAAGGAAAGATAAATCCCTGCAACAGCAGGGAGATGAGCCTGGACATCTCCAGAAGGAAGCTACAGAACACCATGCTCTGGAAATGCAATCCACGCAAAACATGGAAACCATTTCCAAACTTCAAAGTCAAATTCAAGACGACCTTGAAAACTCACAAACTGAAGCACACCATCAAGGAGAGAGACTTGCTGCTGGCCTGTAAAGTGGAAGATTGTGTCAAACTCAGGACGGTCCATTCTGAAATGGACTACACAGTTTTACAACTTAGAGCGCAATTGGCAGCTGCCAGTTCGGAAGCTGAGAGGTTGAAAAATTGTGCTTGCAAAGAGGATTTGAGGGAGGCTTTCTCTCCAAAGGAATTCCACAGAGAAACAGAACCTGTTCTCTGAAGCATACTCTGGACATCCTAACTCATGAGAAGCAATAATATTCTCAACAGTTGGATTCACTGAAAAACTCCCAGATGGCAGAGTTGTCAGAGTGGAAGACCAAGCATGACGAATTAACGCACGAATATGGATCCCTTTTGCAATCCTACATTGGAAACATTGGCAATGAGATGGGTAAGATGAGGCAAATAGTTGAGACGGCAAGAAAAGAGAAACAGGAGGGGATCTTCAAGCTCCGCGATGTAGAAGCCAAACGACAAAACATGGAGAGTCAGCTTGAGAGGGGACTGCCTACCCTGACTAAAATTATAAAATGGTATTAACTAAATTTAAATAATAAAGGCATGGGAGAATTATGCCTATCTAAGAGATCGATCTCTTAGGTAAGCATAATTCTCCATGCCTTTCATCTACAGCGCTTGTAACCCTTGAAGGTCTGTGCAGCCCACGTGCCGTCAGCGCTGAAGGCAGCAGAAATTCTGCCTTTGCAGCACTGCACATGTGCAGCGCTGGTTTCTTGGCGGGGTTTTCAAATATGGATTGTCAATATTTTAAGTGTATGTTAGGAAACAAAGAGAGAAGAATTGAGTTTGTGTACGAATTTTGTGTTTATGTATTTAAATACCGTATTTCCCGGGGTGGGGGGAGAGCTCCTTTCACAGCGTTTGGGGAGTCTGGCCCGGGGTAAAGGTGCGGGGAGGGCACGAATGTTGTGAAGGAGGGGTCAGGAGCATGCCACTTGCGACGCTCCTTGCACGGAGGCGTGCAATGCCACCGGACAGCGGAACCGGCCGCTACCTGAGCGCCTTCTGCCGGCCCCCGCTCACCTCTTGCAGCTCTCCGTCTAAAAAACTCTCTCCTGCCGCTCGCTGGCCTCACTCATGTCAGGTTGAGGTTGAGGTTATTCGGCTGTGGGAATTTAAGGATTTGCAGGAAGCCGCTTACATGAGCGAGCGGCAGGTGAGAGGTGTTCAGACAGAGAACTCTGGATGAGGTGAGCGGCCAGTTCTGCTGTCGGGTCCTGGCTCGCATCTATCCCCGGCTACAATGCGGTGCCGCCCGGAGCGCCGCGGCAACGGTGAATGAGTGAGTTACTCGCATTATCCCATGACCCCCCTCCTTCTCAACACTCCTGCCCTCCCCGCAATTTTACCCCTGGCACAGACTCCCCACACGCTTCGAAAGGAACTCTCCCCTCAATTGGTCCCTTGAACAAATGTTGTCATTCAATTAGATGACAACTGATTAAACTTTTCCCTGTACTCCCGTTTTTCCCACCATCTCTCTACCTGCCATCACCCTTCACCCCCCACCCATTCAGTAATTCAGAATAAAGGAGATTTGGATGGCTTGGGCAAACTGAATTGTTACTGTCTTTATTTTTAATTTTTATTTTTACAGAGAGAACAATCTGCACATGCACGGTTTAATTTTTTTTTAAGCCGACTGATTGCCTATCCTGAGTAATTACTCACGGCACGTGCCTAGTTGAGATGTTTCCAATGAACAAAACGACATCCAGCAAAACGATAGACATTTTGCGAGGATTGTTTGCATCGTATGGATTTCCAGAGGAAATTGTGTCTGATAACGGACCTCAATTCTGTTCACAAGAGTTTGCACAATTCATGAAAGGGAATGGTGTAAAACACACTAGAGTCACTCCATACCATTCCACTTCAAATGGAGCAGCAGAACACACAGTGCAAATTTAGAAGTGTACATGAGTCAAACAACTGCTGGATCCAAATCCAAAGAAAAGACAGTTGACTCTGTTTCACAAACTGGCTAACTAGAGATGATGAACTAAGGAGAGGCTCTGCAGAGGAAGCATTGCTTGTAGTTGAATTGAGTCACTGAGTTGAATGTAGGTGATTGTTTGCTAACATGGTAATCAAATGGCACATCCATTTCGCCCGTCACTTTTAGCAACCTTTGAAAAATAAGATGTCATTAGTCTTTGGACGCACTAATGACATCTTATTCTTCCAAGGTTAAAAGACACACGTTAGTTACTTTAGACATTAGAGAGACAGAGTGGAAACAGGCCCTTCGTCCTACTGAGTCTGCGCCAACCAGCAATCATCCCGTACACTAGCGCAATCTAGCGCTAGTCTGCCCCCACTGTTACTTGATAGAATCTGAAGAACGATGTGTACACAATGTGGGTGGAATTACAGAATTCTGCTTGTAGTAGCACTGAACGATGTACCCACAATGCTCCCCCCTTTCCTCCTTGACATACGCCTTTGAATTGTTTAAAAATATATATATTATGATTGAGTCTTTTTTTACCTCTTTTTAAGGGAATATAACCTTGATATTTGCTGAGTGGAAAATAATTTCTCCTCTTCTTCCCCTGGCATTTTTGCTAGTTTCTATTCCCTTGCTTCCTTCAATTCAAGAAATTGTCTTTCCTGTTTGGCTCCATTCAAACCGCTTGTAGAGAAATCCACTGGCTGCAGAAAGCAGCTGCTTCAAAGTCCTTGGAGAAGATTCCTTGAGAGCCGTGTGTTCTTCCCAGCCCTTGGTATCTATGACATTTCATTGAGAAGGTGGGGTTACTGTGTTACCACTTATATTGCTGTTTTCTTTCCAGGCATGAACCTCTTCCTGTCAGACCAGCACCAGGCAGCAAACCATTCAACTGCAATCAATCGAGGAGTGTGAGCAGGCTTTGAAGATAGACCTTGGTGAACAGGTAACGGTGGAACGGAAGGTGTGTATTGCTATTCAATTAATCGTTTTCTAGTTTTAATCTAATTTCCTGACATTTTACACTCTATCCGCAACATTCCTGACCACCATTTAGTGCGGTTCCTTGCCAACATCCTAGCCAACTGCAGTTTTGTACTCAGCATACTCAAGACAAGCGAAGGACAATCTAGCCGATCGCAAGGCCTAAGAAACAGAGTCCCCCAAGGCTCGGTACTGTCTCCCATGCTCTTCAATCTCTTTATCAATGATCTGTCATGCACGACCTCGCGCCAGTATGGATACGGAGATGACCTGGCCCTTCTGCATTCGGACAGGAGTTGGTCAAACATGAAAGATTAAGCACAGTTGTTAACGAATTAATTCATCCTGATCAAACAGGATTTATACCTAAAAGATATTCTTCATATAATCTAAGACGGTTATTTAATATCATATATTCGAAAAGAAGTGATAAAAAAGACTTAGTAGTTATCTCGCTGGATGCAGAAAAAGCTTTTGACCAGGTGGAATGGCCTTATTTATTTTCGGTGATGGAAGCTTTTAAGCTTGGTGATAAGTTTACTACTTGGATCAAATTATTATATGCAAACCCAACAGCTAGAATAACAACAAACCGTATGTTATCAACTAAATTTAGTTTATCTCGAGGTTGTAGACAAGGCTGTCCTTTATCACCTTTACTGTTTGCGTTAGCAATCGAACCTCTTGCCCAAAGGGTAAGATTGCACCCGGAAATATATGGATATGATACTAAAGATACTAAGAATAAAATCTCGTTATATGCGGACGATGTATTACTTTATATCACTAAACCGGAAATAAGTATCCGTAATTTGTTAAAACTAATAACGGAATTTGGTTTAATTTCAGGATACAGTATTAATTGGAATAAAAGTGAACTTATGCCAATAACCATGAATAACTTACAGATATTACAACAATTTCCTTTTAAGATAACAAATATTAAATATCTTGGTATTTTTGTTACAAAAAGATTTGACTCTCTATTTAAGTCTAATTTCCCGTTATTACTGAATAAATTAAATAAAAATATTTTATACTGGAAAAGTTTACCTATTTCAATGTTAGGTAAAATAAACGCAATAAAATGATTTTTCTCCCACAATTATTATATTTATTTCAATCAATCCCGATATATCTCCCTAAAATTTTTTTTAAAAAAGTAGACTCTATAGTCACTAACTTTATCTGGGATTATAAGAACCATAGAATAAATAAAAAACACTTATGTAAAGCTAAAATAAACGGTGGTTTAGCATTACCAAATTTTATGTTTTATTATTGGGCAGTTAATATTAAAAATATGAACTTCTGGTTAGAAGAAACAGATAATAAACCAAACTGGTTAAAAATGGAAAGAGAAGACTGTTTTCCATTTGAAATTAGCTCTATAATATTTGCTAATATTAATGTACCTAAGAAAATTTATAGTGAAAACTCGATAATAGAAAGCGGAATATGTATTTGGAAACAAATAAAGAAAACATTAAAACTAAAATTTATACCGCTAGGTCTTACTATTGCCAACAATTTTACGTTTAAACCCTCAACGATGGATAAGGCTTTTATACAATGGAAAAATAAAGGAATTTTAAATATAGGGGATCTTTATAAGGAAAATTTTTTTCTTTCATTTCAAGAGTTACAACAAGCTTACGGGCTTCATAATAATGAATATTTCAGATATTTACAAATCAGAAACTATATCTCTGCAAATACACAAGAATTCAGAAATAGAAAGAGTGAAATTTTAGATGAATGCTTGAATAAACATCCAAATACAGAAAAAATGATATCATACATTTACAATATTTTGTTGGAAAGTGATATTCCATCATCAGAAATACACAGACAGCGTTGGGAAAATGAATTAGGTCAAATAATAAGCCCAGAAATATGGGAAGAAAGCTTACAACACATACATTACTGCTCGTTAAATGCTAAACATGCTCTTATACAGTTTAAAATTTTACATAGATTACATTACTCTAAATCTAAATAAATACATAATATATTTCCAAAATTATCGCCTATATGTGATAAATGTCAAATCTTAGAAGCAAATTTGTCACATTCATTCACCAATTGTACGAAGATTATAGAATATTGGAACGAAATATTTAAGATAATTTCGAATGTTGTTAATATTACTATGATTCCTGATCCAAAGTTAATAATACTTGGAATACCGGAAACGGAACAAATAATTACAAGGAATCAAAGAACTTTTATCGACTATTCTCTAATAATTGGGAAAAAATTAATACTAAAATTTTGGAAAGGCCCTGCATCCCCAACAATTAAAATGTGGAATACAGAAATGTCGGAGACACTTCACTTGGAGAGATTGAGACTTGTCCTTATGGATAGGTTAGATCTCTTCAAAGGGATTTGGTCTCCATACATTAAATATTTACAGGGTCATAATGGTTCGGCGCGGGGACTTGACTGAGGCCTGAATATCTGAATGGATGAAGAAATACATATAATAAATCATGAATGTATCTCCAAGAACGGATTATTTAGTAATATTTTAATCTCCACCAAACTTTTCACATTTTCTTTTCTATTTTCTACTTTCTATCTCTATCTTTCTATCTTTAAATAGGGAAAAAAAGTATAGAAACATATTATATATATTCTTAATATTAATATGAATACACCTATTATTAGTTGTATGAAAATATTATAGATGTCTTAAATTTGTAATTATATAAAATTGTGCATTTTCAACTATATAATAATTTTGAAATATAAAGTTAATAATAATACAAACACTCTTAATATTATGAAAATATCATGAATATCATAGAAGTTTGGTTAAGATTGGGTATTATGTAGTTATATTAGGGGGGATTTGTATTTGGTAATTAGAAGAAATATGTGTGGTATGAGAAGTGTGAGTATATTGCTTATTTTAGGAATATACTACATACACTCCCAATTATACAAAATAAATAACCAGGAAATGTATAATGGATAACATTACAAATAACACAAACAGTATCAATTGATAATCAATATTATATAATTTTGTATATTATATAATTTTTAATGCCGTATAAGAGTGTACTCTGTATATATTGTTTCTATAATAAAAAAAATAAAAAATAAAAAAAAAACATGGAGGATGTGCTTTCAGTGGATATGGAACTTTTTGCAGGCTGCCTTCAGACCTGGAGACTAAAACCACCACAACGGCCTTTCACCTGAACAACAAGGAAGCTCAACGCCAGCTAACCGTCACCCTTAATGGGTCACCCCTACCCTATAAACCATTTCCTTCATTCCTTGGTGTGAAACTAGATCGGCAGCTGACCTACAAGCAACTCCTTGAAGCTCTCCGTGCTAAAGTCTCGGTGCGGAACAACCTCCTGCACTGCTTGGCTGGATCGTCATGGGGCGCCAGGACATCTACTCTCAGAACCAGTGCTCTTGCACTCGTGTAAAGCGCCGCTGAGTACACCGACGCAGCATGGTGCCGCAGCGCTCATACTAGCAAGCTAGACGCCATCCTCAACGACACCATGCGGATCATCACCGGCTGCCTACGTCCTACTCAGACGGATCAACTGCCGGTGCTCGCAGGTATCGCACCTGCCAAGCTTCGCAGAGTGTACTTCACCCACAGGCTGGTGTGCAAGGCCCCATCGGATGCCAAACATCCTTTGCACCACCTCGCCCAGGATTTACAGCAACTGGGACCTCAACGCCTGTCATCTCGTCGCCCTTTCTCACGTCACGCAGTGACCCTCTGTGGCTCCGGTTTCAACACACTAGGAGCATGGAGAACCAGCTGGGAACAGACTTCCCAACCTCCTCAATTCACTGTTGCACCGATCAGGCCCTGGTGCTACACTGTGTCATAGGCGGTAGTGAGGTCCACCAGTGTGACGCCCACCTTGCGAACCTTTTCGAAACGGTCTTCGATGTCATTGGTCAGCTTGCCTATTTGGTGGGAAGTGCAGCGTTCCGTACAAAAGCTTGTACAGGGCACAGAGGAGTGAGATGGGCCGATAGTTCCTTGGGTCGTACACACGCTTGTTTGGTTTTGGTAGTGCAATCACGGTGGCTTTCCGCCAGATCTTCAGAATGGACTGACCATTGAGGCAAGAGGAGTAGAACTCACGGAGTCAGACCTGGCATTTAGGACCGTAGTGTTTCAGGAATTCTGGTCTTTACTGCATTTCAATTGAGTGATGAAAGGAACGAGTTCTGCAGTGGAAAAGGGTGCTGACAGGAGTCTATCAGCGCCTGGCGCTTTCCAAAGATTAGTGGTTTCCTGTTTGACAGAACAAATATGATTCTTGTCCGCGTCTTTGAAGTTGCCGTTGGCCAGGAGCCGGTGGGCGGTGGAGTCGGCCGTGACAGGGCAATGCTTTGGACGGGTACTTGACCGGTGAGGTGATTGAAGGTCTTCCAAGCCACCCTACTGGAGTGTGTGAAGTATATTCCTTGGACTGTGTCCTCCCACCGCTCTCTGCGGTTCTTGTCGAGGCAGGTCGTCAGTTCCGTAGCCTTGGAGGCAGCCTCTTCACCAGGTTCAGTGTCCAGGAATGCATCGTAGCATGCATCACACTCTTCATCCCATGTGGGGATGTACTGGCAATGATAGCCATGAGGAATGGAACTCTTCACTGCCCTGATGAGGAATTTGCAGAAGGCTGAGTAGGCTTTGTCCAGATTGGTGGGGGTGGGAAGGCTGTCGATCCAGAAGTCCACCAGACTTGTCAACTGGTCCCACCTGACCTTGTGGAAATTCCATGTCTTCGCAGGGTTGGTTGGGACTGGCTCGATGGGGTTGTCCAGGATAATCAGAGATGGGCAATGTTGTGATTTCGGGAAGTTATCCAGGATGATACGTTGTGAGGATGGTCCATTCAGGCTTGCAAAAGCCAAGTCACTGTTGGTAGTGGTGTTCCACCTGCCAGAGTGGAAGCTGTCCAATTGTTTTGGGTCATACAGGAGTTGAACGGCAGCAGCTGAGGCCCAGTCCTCTAGTGCAGTGCCATCTGTGTTAGTTGAACGGTAGCCCCAGGTGGTGCTGTGGCAGTTAATGTCTCTGGCGTAAATGCAGGGCGAACCAAAGGCGGGAATGGAGTCTTTGTGGAGCCTGGTAGAAGGTGGCTTGTATACATTGATGACCGTGACACCTTCGACTTGAGTTGCTGCCCATTCCACGTCGGAGTCAGGAGGGGACATACTTGCTGAGGTCTTACTTCTTTACTGCCATAATGTCACTGCCATAATGTCTTTAAAATAGTGGCTACCAAGGGTATTTAGCTGCACCTTGACCTGCGGCACTTCTGTGATAACATGTATGCTGGCCACCAGCTTTAAGGATGTTGTACCCCAGCAACTCCTCCCCTCTCCCATCAGGCAAGAGGTATAGAAGTTTGTAAACACACACCTCCAGATTGAGAGACAATAGACAATAGGTGCAGGAGTAGGCCATTCAGCCCTTCAAGCCAGCACCGCCATTCAATATGATCATGTCTGATCATCCCCAATCAGTACCCCATTCCTGCCTTATCCCCATATCCCCTGACTCCGCTATCTTTAAGATCCCTATACAGCTCTCTCTTGAACGCATCTAGAGAACCTGCCTCCATCGCCCTCTGAGGCAGAGAATTCCACACACTCACAAATCACTCATCTCCGTTCTAAATGGCTTACCCCTTATTCATAAACTATGGCCCCTGGTTCTGGACTCCCCCAACATCGGGAACACGTTTCCTGCATCTAGTGAGTCAAAACCCTTAACAATCTCATATGTTTCAATAAGATCTCCTCTCATCCTTCTAAACTCCAGAGTGTACAAGCCCAGCTGCTTCATTCTCTCAGCATATGACAGTCCCACCATCCCAGGAAACCTTGCAAACCTACGCTGCACTCCCTCAATAGCAAGAATGTCCTTCCTCAAATTAGGGGACAAAAACTGCACACAATACTCCAGGTGTGGTCTCACTAAGGCTCTGTACAACGGCAGAAGGACCTCTTTGCTCCTATACTCGACTCCTCGTCTTATAACGGCCAACATGCCATTCGCTTTGATCACTGCCTGCTGTACCTGCATGCTTACATTCATAGATTGATGAACAACAACCCCCAGATCCCGCTGTACTTCCCCTTTTCCCAGCTTGATGCCATTTAGATGTACATAGAACATAGAAATTAGGTGCAGGAGCAGGCCATTCGGCCCTTTGAGCCTGCACCACCATTCAATATGATCATGTCTGATCATTCCAACTCAGTATCCTGTACCTGCCTTCTCTCCATACCCCCGATCCCTTCAGCCACAAGGGCCACATCCAACTCCCTCTTAAATATGGCCAACGAACTGGCCTCAAATACCTTCTGTGGCAGAGAATTCCACAGATTCACCACTCTCTGTGTGAAAAACGATTTTCTCATCTCGGTCCTAAAAGACTTCCCTTGTCCTGGACTTCCCCAACATCGGGAACAATCTTCCTGCATCCAGCCTGTCCAACCCCTTAAGAATTTTGTAAGTCTCTATGAGATCACCCGTCAATCTTCTAAATTCCAGCGAGTACAAGCCAAGTCTATCCAGTCTTTCTTCATATGGAAGTCGTGCCATCCCAGGAATCAGTCTGGTGAACCTTCTCTGTACTATAGTACAGAGAACCTTCTCTGCAGATAGTAATCTGCCTTCCTGTTTTTGCTACCAAAGTGGATAACCTCACATTTCTCCACATTAAACGTCATCTGCCATGCATCCGCCCACTCCCCCAACCTGTCCAAGTCACCCTGCATTCTCATAGCATCCTCCTCACAGTTCACACTGCCATTCAGGTTTGTATCATCTGCATTCAAGATGTTACTTTGAATCCCTTCATCCAAATCATTGATGTATATTGTAAATAGGTGTGGTCCCAGCACTGAGCCTTGCGGTACCCCACTAGTCATTGCCTGCCATTCTGAAAGGGACCCGTTAATCCCCACTCTCTGTTTCCTGTCAGCCAACCAATTTTCTATCCATGTCAGCACTCGTTTCCATATCAGACAGTTTCTTTCCAGCTGTTATCAGGCAACTGAACCATCCTACCAACAACTAGAGAGCAGTCCTGAGATACTATCTACCTCATTGGAGACTCTTGGACTATCTTTAATCAGACCTTATCTTGCACTAAAGATTATTCACATTATTCCCTTTAACATCTGTACACTGTGGCTCGATTGTAATCATGTATTGCCTTTCCGCTGACGAGTTTGCACGCAACGAAAGCTTTACACATGACAATAAACTAAACTAATAACTGGTATTCAGTTGGAACTTGACATCTTATGGATGTAATCTTGGTACAGATAAGTTTCAAGCAAGTTGTGGGCACTGCACTTTATTTCAGTCTTTTAATTATTGTCCCGCTGAGTTATTAAATATATGGTTTTGCTGGCAAGGCATTGATTACATAGAACAAAGAACACTACAGCACAGGACCTGGCTCTTCAGCCCACACTCTGTGCCGAACATGATGTCAAGACATATCCTTATCTACCTGCACATAACTCATATCCCTCCAATCACTGTATAACCAAATGCTCATCTACAAGTCTCTTACTTGCACAATTGTACCGGCCTGCACCCCCAGCAAGCTCCAGGTGCTCCCACACATCTCCTTTAAACTTTACCCCTATCACCTTAAAGATGGGAGAGATAGATCAGCCATGATTGAATGGCGGAGTAGACCTGATGGGCTGAATTGCCTAATTCTACAACTATCACTTATGACCTTAAAGCTAAGAATTCTCTTATTTAATATTTTCACCCTGGGAAGTAGGTTCGGACTGTCTACCTCATCTACGTCTCTCACATTATTTTATTTACTTCTAACCAGTCACCTCACATCCTCTGACTTTCCAGAGAAAACAATCTAAGTCTGTCCAACCTTTCCGGTACTCAGCGGGACAGGCAGTATATCTGGAGAAAAGGAATGGGTGACGTTTCTGGCCGGGACCTTCTTCAGTACGAGACCCCAGTTTGGGGAAGAACTGTTTTAGCAATTGGTGTACAGTTATAAGAGAGAACTATAGTACCTATGCAGAATTGACTTTTATTCAATACACTGATAAAAGTCAGAAGCAGTTATCTTTGTGACCCTGTGAAACTTCCTCGATTAATTCCTAAAGCTCCTTTCTATCGATGCCCTTGTCATTTTATTCTTGTTTCCGGAGGACACCTCAAGTTACGCTAGAAGATTCCTCTTAAAACCAGGCTCAAAGCCGTGACATAATATAAATAACCGACTGTGTTCCCCTATCTTTGACGTACTTTAAAAAAACGACGCACCCTTCACAAATTAATCTCCTCCCGACTTGTTTGTTTTGTTGACGAGAGCGAGCGATTCCGAAATCTTATCGGGCATTCGCATGGCATTATCCGTGCAATCTGACACTTCATACTTGTTTGCCACTCAAAAGAACCGATCCAATCCATGCAGGGGCAGCGGTAACGAGGGCTCACTCGGTAACAGACCAGCTTGTACCATGTCCATTTCCTGCTTGATGCTTTCCCTTGTCTCTGGCCATGGTGCTGAAACCTAGCCCTTCTTGTGCCTTTGACTCGTCAAGTTTTACAATTGAATCCATCTTTCTGACGCCTCGAAGTCAGTCGCACCGTGCGTTTCAAATCAGAGTAATTGTTTCAAAGTGTAATCACAGCTGGGTATTATTTAGTCCAAATAATATTTATTATTTATTATTTAGGCGCCTCAGGATACAATTGAATCGTTACCTCCGTAAACCATATCCTGTCTTTCATTACAACGTTTCACGCAACGTTGCAGCGACTGTGCTTTCCACCTATAAAGTGTTTAGCCGTATAAAATGCCGTGGGATTCTCAGCGGATGCAGAACTTAGGGAGAGTCCTCCTTGACAAACCGACTCTCCGTAATCTTCTCAGGAAGTAGAGGCACTGATGTGCTTTCTTGATAATTGCATTAGTGTTCTCGGACCAGGAAAGATCTTCAGAGATGTGCAAGCCCAGGAATTTGAAGCTCTTGACCCTTTCAACCATCGGCCAGTTGTTATAAACGGGACTGTGGGTCCCCATCCTACTCTTTCCAAAGTCCACAATCAGTTCCTTGGTTTTGCTGGTGTTGAGGGCCAGGTTGTTGTGCTGGCACCATATAGACAGTTGCTCGATCTCTCTTCTATACTCTTACTCATCCCCATCAGTGATACGTCCCACAACAGTGGTGTCGTCAGCGAACTTGATGATGAAATTCGCACTATGACCGGCTACGCAGTCATGAGTATAAAGTGAGTACAGCAGTGGGCTGAGCACACAGCCTTGAGGGGCTCCCGTGCTGATTGTTATTGACGCTGACACATTTCCACCAATAAGAATGGACTGTGGTCTGTGAATAAGGAAGTCGAGGATCCAATTGCAGAGGGATGCACAGTGAGCCAATTCTGAGAGTTTGGTAACCAGCTTGGTGGGGATGATTGTGTTAAATGTCGAGCTGTAATCGATAAAAACAGCCTGACATATGAGTTTTTGTTGTCCAAGTGGTCCAGAGCGGAGTGGAGGGCCAGCAAGATCGCATCCACCATTGATCTGTTGTGACGGTAAGCGAACTGCAGTTGGTCCAGGTTTTTGTCGAGGTAGGAGTTGATTTGCTCCATGATCAACCTCTTGAAGCACTTCATCACCACAGGCATTAGTGCCACAGGTCGATAGTCATTGAGGCACGTCACCTTACTCTTCTTGGGCACTGGTATAATTGATGCCCTTTTAAAGCAGTGGGGGACCTCAGACCTCAGACGTGAGAGGTTGAAAATGTCCGTAAAAACTCCAGCCAGTTGGTCCACGCAGGTTTTTAGAACACGACCGAATATTCCATCAGGTCCAGGTGCTTTTCGAGGGTTCACCCCTCGGAAGGATTTCCTGACGTTGGCCTCTGTGACTGACACTGAAATACCATCACAGCGAATGGGAGCTCGGGAAGGCACATCAGTATTCTCCCTATCAAAGCGTGCGTAAAACGCATTGAGCTCATCAGGGAGTGATGTTTCGCCAACATTCGAGCTGCCTCCTGGTTTTGCCTTGTAGGAGGTGATTGCATTCAGGCCCCGCCACAGCTGCCGAACATCTGTCTCATCCTCCAGTTTGGAGCAGAAGTCCCTTTTGGCCTTCTTGATGGCCTTACCAAGGTCATATCTGGACTGCTTGTAGACCACTGTATCATCAGACATGAATGCTCGATGTCTGGACTTCAGAAGAGTGCGGATCTCAAAGTTCATCCAAGGTTTCTGATTGGGAAACACTCGGAAAGGTTTTTGTAGGGATGCAGTTCTCCACACATTTATTTTTAAAGTCTGTAACGACTGTGGAGTATTCGTTCAAGTCCATTGCCTAGTCCTCGAACTTTGCACAGTTGTTCCTCTACAACATCACCCCCCCCCCACCCAGCGAGCAGTTCTGTACTGTCCTCACCTCTGGGGGTGTACTCTTCAATTGCTGCCTGTAGGCAGGGAAAAGCAGCACCGTGGTATGGTCGGATTTACCGAAGTGAGGGCGAGTGATGGAGCGATGGGCATCCTTGATGGTGGTGTAGCAGTGGTCAAGGGTGTTTGGTCCTCTGGTGCAGCAGGAGACATGTTGGTGGAAGTTAGGGAGTGATTTCTTTAGGTTTGCCTTATTGAAGTCCCCAGCAATGGTGGTAAATGCCTCGGGGTAAGATGTCTGGTGTTTGTTGACCACGGCGTGCAGCTCCTCCAGTGGCAGACAGACGTCTACCTGGGGTGGGATGTAGCCCGCAGTCAGGATGATGGAGGTAAATTCTCTTGGGAGGTAGAAGGGACAGCACTTCACCACCAGATGTTCCAGGTGTGGAGAGCAGGAATTGGACAGGACTGCCTCGTCTGAGCACCACGCAGAGTTGACCATGAGGCAGACGCCCCCTCCTCTCCCTTTCCCAGATGCCAGTTTATGGTCCATACAGTGGATGGAGAACCCTTCAGGCTGGACCGCTGAGTCTGGGGAGCTGGGGGTGAGCTACGTCTCTGTAAAACAGAACAAGGAACATTCCCTCAGTTCCCTTTGATAAAGCAGTCTTGCCCTCAAATCCTCCACTTTGTTTTCAAGGGACTGAACAATGGCCAGTAGGATAGTAGGGAGAGGGGGCCGAAGTCCCCTGCGCTTCAGTCTGACCTGAAGTCCTGCCCCTCGGCCACATTTCCGGACACAATGGAGGCTTCCCCTTTGTTTCCAGGTACTGAGTTTAATGTACCTTCGGTTTCTGCGGACCTGCGCTGGAACGGGAATTCCCTCACAGACGGCAGCTCCAGCTCCATAACTAACAGGGGTTCCCCCAAAGTCTGCTGCTCTAGCTTCATTTTTTTGGGAGATCCAGCCCGTCGGCTCTGGAGGTCATCCCAGGGTTTCCAGGTGCCGTACCTGGGATCCTCAGTCGGGTCGGGAGTTTCACAGCCAGCGTGGGGAGATTTAAAGTCCGGGGCTCCCGCAGCTGCGGGAGATCGCAAAATTGCCAGCGCTTTCAGCTGCCCAAGCAGCTTGTCTGAAACGGCACCGATTACTGCCGTTTCCCTGATGCAGGTGAGTTGCTTGAAGTTGTAGGTAAATCTTTTCTGTTCTGGTGCACCGCAAAAGTCGCCGCAGGCAGGCACCATCTTGGCTCAATGCTTATTCATGTGCGTGTGTGTGTGTATATATATGTATATAATGAATGGTATTTGGACACTGATCTTTTCTGTATTTGTTTATGCCTACAATATTCTGTTGTGCTGAATCAAGGCAAGAATGTAATTTTCCTATCTAGGACACATGACAATAAACTCTCTTGAATGCAATATTTATGCTTTAAATTGGATTAGATATGGATAAGGTTAGACTAAATTACATCCACAGTAGAACCAGGCTCTGATCAACAGGTGCAGCACATGAATGATCTTAGTATATTCATATATGAATATCAGATTATAATCAAGCACTGGCCCATGTTGACCAACCTGGGTCTCAATGCACGCCTGGTACTACTCCTGACCCTGACTCCAGTTGCACACCTTCTCTCATTCCTGCCCTGAGCCCAACCTGACACCTGGCCCCCTATTCTACCCTGATCATAGCTGCTTACCTGCTTAGGTTCCCAGTGCTGAACACTCCCATTATCCCAGCTTTGACTGCACACCTAGTACTATTCCAGACCTTGACTCTGGATGCACACTTGGCCTTGCTCCTAGCCCCTCTGCACTGACAACATATCTGGCCCGCACATAAAGCCCCATATCTGACCCCCTGGACTTAACCTATTACGTTCAAGTCCACAGGAGCTTAACTAATGCTGTAATCTTTTATGGTGCACCTCACGGACAAAATTTGTATGACAAAATAAGCTACATCCATTGGCATCCTTAATATCTAACATGCTAGTTAGTTTGTCAAAGAAGTCATCAATTGGTTGAATTTCTCATTCATGAAATTATACTCACTCAGCTGTATAAGTATTCTGTTACCATTTCCTTCATTTTCCTGACAAACTGTCCTGAAGTCATTTTCACCCCCAATATTTTCAATATTTTTTCTGACTTCCTCTCAGCTGCAACTTTTCCGAAATGCAAAGACCAATAATTATATATTTAAGCAAGAATATTCTATTTAATGTGATAGAATATTGAGAGTACATAATATTTTCTGTGGTATTCATAACACAACAATGATAAAAAGTAATATTTGTTTTGATTGCACCTACCAACATGCATACGTTATTATATTACAGTTAATGTATACCGAGGGCAAATTTTTGTTCCAATGCTCTGGGTACATTCTCACTGGGTGTAAAGTAAGCCACTCCCAAGGACGGTACACCTGGAGACATAATCAAGTGCTCAAATGCCTGGCAGCGTCTCTGGAACGCAGGAGAACAGCCAGCAATGCCTTGCCGCCCAGAACAACCGACCCAGTTAAGACAATTGCCTTTGTTCGGGGGGAGGGGGGGGAACAAATGCAATGGAAAATTCCACCAAGGGCCAGGCTTGGACAGCTGGAGGCAGCCCGGGATTGGCAGATGCTGGTGGGTGTGGACCAACGGCTTACAGTTCCATCTGAGATAGCCATCACCAACTTGAGGCCTGATTTTGTGCTCTGGTCGAACTGTCAGCGCATGGTGTACTTTGTGGAGCTCACAGTCCCTTGGGAGGATGCTGTGCAGGAAGCCTTCGAAAGAAAGAAACTGCGATATACAGAGCTTGCAGCGGAGGCAGAACAGCGGGGCTGGAGAGCTAGGATCTGCCCGGTAGAAGTTGGATGTCGAGGATTTGTGGCAACATCTACTTTAATACTGATGAAGGACCTGGGGATCAGCGGACAAGCCCTACGCCAGGCCATCAAAGAAACATCACGGGTAGCAGAGCGGAGTAGCCAGTGGCTCTGGCTGAAGAGAAAAAACCCCATTTGGTCTCCCAAATAACCGACGAGACAGATGCAGAGGGGGGTGGTTCTGGGACGCCAGAATGCACCGCTGAGCCTACTGGAGACATCGTGGGTTCAAACAGCGAAACGTTGATGAAAGTAGGTGCCCACTTGATAACCTCAATGACGTGTCTGCCGAGCCTTTCTCAACATCGGCGGAGCATAGGTGAGTGCAGAAGGCTCCCATCACCATCGGGAGTAAATTGATATTTGGCACCTTGTTTTTAACATCTAGTCCTGTGTATTTGCAAACATTTACCCTGGAATTATCCAGTGACTGCCGTGAATAGAATGGCTGACAACAAGGGAAAGACCTCGTGACTGCTGGAAAGACAGCTGACAGGAGGAAATAGACCCCACTTGGGGCAGGCATGGGCTAGCTACCCATGTCAGCAGGATCCAATACTATTCAGTATTTTGGAGACACCCGCATATGGCTACGAAAAGAATTAAAGAAAGAATACCCCTAGAGTCTGCGAGAGCGGGGGCGGAAGATTCATTGATGGATAACACGGCTATAGACCTAGGAACAGAAATGACCATGAGCAATACATGCACTCAACAAGAACCATGCGCACAATCATCATCCGAGAAGAGGCTTCAGGTCTGCTCCTGCGGCTGGATGAAAATAACATCTTCAAAGGGCCTGAAAATACATCAAGGAAAGAAAGGGTGCTTGAGAGAGGGAAAACAGGGACCTCGCATTGATAAGTACTTCCTGAGAAGTCAATCAAATAAGTCGAATGAAGTCCAGCGACTGGAGACTCACCAAAGTTCGCAGGGCATCAGCCCCTCTGATGAAGGAAACTCAAGCACAATTATGCAGGCAGAGGAAGATACGGAGCCCATCCAGCCAAGAAAACCAGCAATGGAGGAAAAGATCAGCGGAAGAAAACCTTGCGTCAAATGGCCTGGAGCCTCGGAGAAGAATGAATGGGAGACCATAAATGTAGACCTGACCCGTATCTTACATGGTCTAAGGGGTACAGTTGAAAGAAAGCTTAAAACAACAAGATTGGGGACCTTTCTATTCAAACTGTCAAAGGAATTTGGGGGGGGGGGGGGGAGGTTTAGAAATAGTCAGTAAGGTAAACAAACATAATAGTTTAGTGGCAAATGACAATTGTGCTACCTACAAGAAAATAATGGGTTATCGGGGATGTATGTTGTGACAGATGGCCTGACACCTTGCATGTCATTTTAATATTACACTTATCCCATCCCCCTGGATATTCCACATTAATAAATTAAGGTTTTGTCAACTAATTACAAATCAGGCTAATTACAAATCAATAACATTAGCCAACTTCGAAACCTGAAGCTCTGAGCATTGGGATCCAGATATCAGGGACTATTGGCCTCAGTTCCCCGCTCACATCTGGCAGTGCTCACCATCTGAACCAGGGGCCACGGGGCGTTTTTGAAAGTGGGGGGGCTGAGCGATCACTGATCACTGGCCTTGAGGGGTACCCGGCGAGGGAGTGGAGCGACCGAGAATGAGGAGGTTGTGGGAGGGCCCCGCAAACACTCTCCAGCCCCGGCTCCCCGTCCACATCTGCCCCCGCCGCTGCTTCTGCTTCCATCCCTCCCTCCACCCCAGCTCTCCAATACCCATGACCAGTTTGCTCAGAGCACAGCAGCGCCTCATCCAAAACTGGAGATATTGAAACATGTCGAGCCAAAAAAGTGGGCTGCAGCCCCTTAATTCTTAGGAGGGGGGCTGCAGCCCCCACAAATCCTTAAATTCCGACTGCCGCCGGGAGCAGGACATGGCCTCACTTGCTGCGCTGGGCGACACTCATTCACTGCCCAGTAGTGTCTTTCAATGTAAATTTGCATGGGGACATGCTTTGGAGGTGTGTGACGGTTTAGTAAAGTGAGAATAACAGAGAATAAGAATGCTGCTGTCAGTTGATATTAGTTTTGAAATTCTCGTTGATCACAGAATTTCTCTGTGATCAGCGTGAGTGCGTGAGAATTGGGCGAATTACGTAAGTCTCACGCTCAATGTGTGAGAGTTGGCAGCGCTGGGTCAGGGAAAGCATTAAAAGTAGCATCTCCTGCATGATCTGCCTGCTGTAGTTGCATGCTTACATTCAGTGACTGATGTACAAGCAGGGCCTATGAGAGGGGGGTGCAGGGGGTACATCGTACCCGGGCCCAGAGTCCAAAAAAGGGCCCGGGAGCCAAAGTAGGGGAGCTGGAAATTTCATTAAATCTCAGAAAATGTTTGCCTATATTTTGTGAAGATTAGCATTCACATTTTGTGTGAGCCTACATAGTTTTATATATTGTAATTCGTAGATATTGTGATCCACATTAAAGCGGAGAATTTTAACTGGCAGGTGTGTGGTTGGGGTGACCTGATTAAAAGAGGGGAAAGGGGAAGTCCCATCACTACTGATTTGTCTTCCCTGTAGGTAGAGGGGAGCACTAGGACCCAGTAGAGTCATCACTACTGATGGGTCTGCCCTATAGGTGGGGGGAGCACTAGGACCCAGCAGAGTCATCACTACTGATGGGTCTTCCCTGTAAGAGGATGGGAGCACTCACTTCCAGCGGCGCTATGGAGTAAGGAAGACTCACGCCGTTTAGCTCCAAAAAATTTCTAAAAAAGGGGGAAAAGCAGGACTTACCTGCACAACAACACTACTGGCTGCTTGCAAAAAGCCTGTGACGTCATCAGGCACGCGACAACACCGATGGTATGTCTATGCAACATACCCCTCCCCAATCCGAGAAAAAACGGTAGGTCTAGAGAAGTAGGCCTGACAAGCCTCGGGCTCAGTTTTAACAGCATCCCAAGAAGAAATCTCAAGGAAAAAAAGACAGATGTGGAAGAATTAAGAAGTTTTCTCGCTCTACAGATCTCAAACGTAATGGAGGATTGCAAAAACTTAAAAATAACTTCACGGAGGAGTTGAAAACTTTTAATAAAGAAATTAAAGAAGAAATTAAAGCAGAGGTTATTGCTTCTGTACATGAAGTACTGGATTCCTGGAAGCTGACCATGGAAGAAAATCTAAATCAAAAGATTGAAGAGGTAAATGTTAAATTGAGTTTGATGGAATCCAGATTTAATTCGAAGTTGGACCCCATCTCTCAGACAATAGAACAACAACATAAAACTGTAATTGAATTAGATGAAATTGCTGAAACAAGCTGTGAAACAACAAGCAAGCTTCTCTCCGAGAACAAGCGTTTATCAGACTTATTGCATAATATAACTGAAAAATGTATTGATTTGGAGGGACGACAGAGACGCCAGAATCTAAGAATTATTGGCATCCGGGAAGGCAGAGAGGGGGATCGTGACCCCCGTGAATTTGCTGCAGATCTATTGAAGAAAGTTTTAAATCTGGATGAAGCACCTTTACTTGCTCGGGCACACAGAGCATTGAGACGCCGCCCAAGGGCGGACGCCCCCCCAAGACAACTGATAGTGAAGGTGCAACATGATCATGTTTTGGATGATATGATGAAGAAAATTGTTCGCAGCAGAAATCTCGAATTTGAAGGAGGCAAGATCAGTATATTTCGAGATTACCCGGTGGAGGGTGCCAAGAAAAGAGCATTGTTTACAGAAACAAGAAGAATACTTAAGAATATAAAAAACCTGAGATATGGACTGATGTACCCTGCAACATTGAGAATCACCTACGACAGGCAAGGATACTTTTTCACCAAGGATACAGAGGCATTTAAATTTGCAGAGAACATTGAGAATACTGAGAACATCGAGAGCGAGAATGACAAAGGGGATTAACACTTAACCCTTAATATACGCCTGATGATACTGGATATTGTCTCTTTACTGTAAATTACTATACTCAAGGACTGTCTTGAATTTAAAATGAAATTGAGTAGTTATCTTGTTATTGTTATAAAATATTTTATATTTAAGTACTAATTATTACTAATTACTATTAATAATGACTAATAATTATTATTAATTATGGTTAACTGGGTCCACGACTAATCGTGGACTAATATTTTTCTTATATGAGACTAATATTTTACTTACTTTGAGATTATTAATTATTCCATTACTGGAATACAACCATTGTCTCCTCCCCCCCCCCCCCCCCCCCCACCCCCCCACATATATATTTTTTTTAAATTGAAATTGAAGCTTTTCCTTCAAGGAAAGTACGGAGCTAGTAATATTTTTTGTTTAACCAAAAGCTACGGAAGTCCTTAGATGTCTAGCCACATTAGGGTGGCTATCACTAACTGCACTAATCATAGATGTAGTTTTTTTCTTTCTTTTACACTTTACTAATATAATACTCTTTTACTTTTTCTATTTTATATTATATTATAATCATTGTAATCATTATTTTGAATGGAATTATAAGTATTATTTAAGGAGATTTGACCGAGAAGAAAACCTACAAGATCTAAAATTCATCTATCTGAGGTTCGGGTGTAAGGTATGGTTTAGCATGCTGAATCATCCACTCTATTATAGACCACCTTAATCATAAGATGCAAGACGTAAAAGTGAAAACTGGGGGGGAAGGAATAACATTCTGCAGCTGGAATGTTAAGGGAATTAATGAACCCATCAAGAGAGGCAAAGTATTAGCTCATTTAAAATCACTTAAAACAGATATAATATTCCTCCAGGAGACTTGCCTTAAAAAGGAAGCGCAACATAGACTGAAAACAAAATGGATTGCTCAAATGTATCATTCTTCATTCACACATAAATCTAGAGGGGTTGCAATATTAATTCGTAAAGATATACCTTTCAAACATATATCAACGAAAGAAGATATTGATGGTAGATATATTGTAGTAGTAGGCGAGTTATACTAAAAAAAAGTGACTCTCCTTAATGTGTATGGACCAAATTTTGATAGCCCACAGTTCTTCAAGAGAATACTTAATACTATTCCGGAATGCAAACAAAATAATTTAATAATCGGTGGAGAATTAAATTGTACACTAGATTCCTATTTAGACAGATCATCAACTCAAAGAAAATCAAAATCTCAGTCAAGTGAATTTTTAAACTCATATATTAACACTACCATCATTAAGGATGTCTGGAGAATTGAAAATCCCATCCGGACGTGAATATTCATTTTATTCACCTGTGCATAAAACATATTCAAGGATAGACTATTTTTTTAGTAGATTCTAAACTTATTCCATTTACCTACAATTCGTAATATCATAACATTATAATTTCGGACCATGCTCCATTAACGTTTATGATTAAACTAAATGGAGTGGACAAGAAAAAGACACAATGGAGACTTAATCCTGAAATTTTAAATGAAAAGGGATGTTGTGAATATCTAGTAAAACAGATTAATATGTTTTTCAAGGTCAATGACCAGCCTGAAATTTCTCCCTCCCTTCTCTGGGAAACATTTAAAGCATTTATACAAGGGGCATTAATCTCCCAGGCATTTCTTAATAAAGAGAATAGGGCTAAACAACAGACATTGGAAATGGAAATAAGGCAATTAGATATAGAAAATGCAGTAACACCTTCATTGGCAAAACATAATAAAATTGCAGCATTACAATATAAGTTATATAAAATATATTCTGACCAAGTAATAAGGGTTATAATTTGCATTAAACATGTCTTGATAACTTCTAGTTATTTGAATACACAAATATTTAAAATTTTCCATAGCTATTTTAAAAGGAAACTGTAAGAGATGTGTAGAATCTTTTGGTTTTATTGACATGATTTCACTTTTATTCCAATTTATTCTGTATCCTGAAAATGATCCAAAATCCTTGATTAAATTTAATATATTTGGTATAGTGATATGAGGTTTTGTGATGTACAATAGTATATCATCAGCATATAATGATATTTTGGTGTTTGAATATTTTGTATTATAGCCATGGATATTCGGATGAGTTCTAAATCTTTCCGCTAGGGATTCAATTATAAGAGCAAATAACAGTGGTGATAATGAACATCCTTGTATATTACCCCTTGGCAATTGAAATTTCGTAGATAAAATATTGTTAGTTAATATTCTGGCCGTTGGCTTATTATATAATAATTTAATCCATAGAATGACATTTTCTCCCAGTTGGAATTTTTGCAATACCTTAGCCATATAATCCCATTTAACCTGATTGAATGCTTTCTCTGCATCCAACGAAATAATTGATAGTTTTTGATCTTCAATTTGGTGTGAATGCATAATGTTGAGCAGACGTCTCATATTATTAAATGATTGTCTCTTAGGGATAAACCCCGTTTGATCCGGATGTATTAATTTGCTAGCATACTTACTTAGTCTTCTAGCTAATATTTTCGCTAATATTTTTTGATCTGTGTTTAACAACGCAATGGCTCTATGTGATCCAGGTTCTTCCACATCATTATCTTTCTTAAGTATTAATGTAATTGTTGATTCTGCTAGTGTTTCAGGTAGTGTTTGTTCTTCAAAGGCATATGTATACATTTTCCGTAGGTGTGGTGTAAATATGTCATAAAAACTTTTATAGAATTCATTACTAAATCCGACAGGACCTGCTGTTTTTCCATTTTTTAATAAGATTATTGTTTCTTCTATTTCTGAGATTTGTGCTCTAAATTCCTCTTGTTCCTGCAACTCTAGTTTGGGAAGATTACAGTTATCCAAGAACTCTGTAGCTTTATTGGTATCCGTTGTCGTTTTAGATGTATACAAATTCTCATAAAATTGCGCAAATCTTTTATTAATATCATTCGGTAAAGTTTGAAGAAGGGTTTCATCCCGAAACTTCACCTATTCCTTCTCTCCAGAGATGATGCCTGTCCTGCTGAGTTACTCCAGCTTCTAGTGTCTATCAGCAGATTCCTTGCACTTATTTCACCGTGACGCTAAGTGCAAACCACTTAATGTACACTGGCATGCTTTTCTTACTAATAATTAGGAGTGTAAAACAAAACTAGAAAATGGTGGAAATATTCCAGCTGCTTGGCATGAAAGAATAAATCACAGTTCACCATTCATCTTGCCTTCAAGAGTGTCTTATTGTCATGTCTCATATTATTAAATGATTGTCTCTTAGGGATAAACCCCGTTTGATCCGGATGTATTAATTTACTAGCATACTTACTTAGTCTTCTAGCTAATATTTTCGCTAATATTTTTTGATCTGTGTTTAACAACGTAATGGCTCTATGTGATCCAGGTTCTTAAACAAAACTAACAATGTCATATGTCCCAGACAGAATAACGGTATTCTTATTTGCAGCAACACAACAGAATATGTAAACATAGCACTCTGAAAACAATATAAGATGCGAAAAAAATTGTGTGTGTGTGTGTGTGTGTGTGTGTGTGTGTGTGTGTGTACTAGACTAAGTGCGACCTGTTGGGTCCCAACGCATTATTCCACCTCTCCACAACTCCAATATTGCTGGCCAATGGGGGGGGGGGGGGGGGTGGTCTTTCTGGAGCGCTAGCATGGGTGTTGTGGGCCAAAGGGACTGGTTTCCAGGGGGCAAGTATGGACATTGTGGGCCAAATGGATTATTGGGCTGGCAGCTCAGTCACTCAGGCCTGGTGGTCTGGCAGCTCAGTCACTCAGGCCTGGTGGGCTGACAGTGCAGAAACTTCCAGAAATTCTGCTCAAAACAGGTGAGAGACTGTTAGAGAAAAGGGGGAGAGGGTGGAGAATCAATTTTAGAAATGGTTCATCTTTTTCTGCAGATCACAGCAATGAAGGAGGAAATCCTATCCTGGCCTGGATCTCATAGGGAGCAAATGAAGGGAGGGAGAAAAATACTGGGGTGAGGTTTAATACTTGCAGGGGGAATACTTACTGTTGAGCCTGGGCTAGTACAGGCCTGATGGGCCGAAGAGGCTCTTAAAAAAAAAATCTGAGCAAATTCTCAGTGAAATGAACTCTCAGCATATGACAATCCCGCCATCCCGGGAATTAACCTTGTAAATCTAAGTTGCACTCCCTCAGTAGCAAGAATGTCCCTCCTCAAATTAGGGGACCAAAATTGTACACAGTATTCCAGGTGTGGTTTCACTAAGGCCCTATACAATTGCAGAAGGACCTCTTTGCTCCCATATTCAACTCCTCTTGTTATGAAGGCCAACGTGACATTCAACTATCTTCACTGCCTGCTGTACCTGCATGCTTACTTTCATTGACTGATGAACAAGGATCCTCAGATGCCACTGTACTTCCCCTTTTCACAACGTGACACCATTTAGATAATAATCTGCCCTCCTGTTTTTGCTACCAAAGTAGATAACCTCACATTTATCCCCATTAAAATGCATCTGCCATGCATCTGCCCACTCACCCACCCTGCTTTCTCATAGTATCTTCACAGTTCACACTTCCACCCAGCATTGTGTCATCTGCACATTTGCTAATTTTACTTTGAATCCCTTCATCTAAATCATTAATGTATATTGTAAATAGCCGCAGTCCCAGTACTGAACCTTGCGTTACCTCACTAGCCACTGCCTGCCATTCTGAAAAGGACCCGTTAATCTCTACTCTTTGTTTCCTGTCTGCCAACCATGATCACAGTGAATGGTGGTGCAGGCTCAAAGGGCCAAATAACCTTCTCCTGCACCATTCAGGTAATAGTCATATGACATTGTCTATTGTCTAAAAAATGGAATTCAGAAAATTAAACAATCCATGGTTGCCCAGAGATGGCCTTTAATGTTCTGTTGCTGTCGTAGCATTAGGTTCAGTTAAAGAACCTGATGAGACAGTGGCTTTTTTTGAACTGGGAGTGTGGGACGTTACACTTCTGTGTCTCCTATCCGATGGTGACAGTGAGAAAACAGTGAGAAGACCTATCCCATTTCAGCTATTAGTTTAGGAAACTTAACCTGAACAACTTGTTATTCTTAACATTTCTATATTCTGAGACCTTTCCTGCAATAAATCTTTCAGGGGAAGTGTCGCGAATATCCGCAGAAACTAAAACGTAATCTGCGTACCTTTGTAATCAATTCCCCTCGCAGTAGACAATAGCCTTCTTTGTGTTTTTCTAATTACTTGCTCTACCTTGTGCAAGTACGTGACTATCAGGAGGATAAATTCAATCTGGAAATTGTCAGCTTGGGGAAAGATCATCAAATATTTTTAATATATTGTGATATTTGGAGTATATTCAGTTATTGTTTGGAAAATTGATACAGGTATTGTAATTTTCTTTTCCATTTACCTTGTATGGTGCTGATAATTTACATAAGATGTTCACTCCTGTATATCTGTATGAGTGTGGGAAGCCAAATGTTTAAGGACATTTTATAGTGGAGAGTTGTGTGCACAAAATTACATACGTTTTCCATGTGACTTTCATCACATAAGCAACGAAACTAAGGAATTTCACAAGCTCTTGGTTAGAAGCGACTTTTAGTTTAGAGATACAACATGAATCAGGCGCATCGGACTAGTGATTCTATGGTGACCATCGATCACCCGTTTTAGTTTAGTTGTTCATGGCCATATGAATAGCTTGAATTTGCATGCTATCCAGCCAAGTATTTTGGCGAGTCAGAGATGGTAAGTTGGTTTGAATTGTTTTATTTTAACTAAACAACGAGCCAACGAGAGTCGATAAGACAACCAAATTTACAGTGTGGCTTCCACAAGTGTGGGCGCTAGACTGACAGTTACTGACAGTTAGAGCAAAAAACTGCCAATAGAACACCCGCGCTCAGTGACTCCTCCAGTCAATCACGAAGGTTTGATTACCCAGAGCTACCTCTGGGTGTCGCTACACTATGTTACTCCCCTTTTTCAAACACTCCCTACATATTAGTGGCAATTTTATGGAGGCCATTTACGGTAACCTAAAAAGCTGCATGTGTTTGGGATGTGGGAGGAAACTGGAACACCAGGAGGAAACCCACACAGTCACTCAAACTCCACAGCACCCAATGTCCGTATCGATCCACGGTCTCTGGTGCTGTGCGGTAGTAGCTCTACTGTCTGCGCCATTGTGCTGTTCATTTTATGTGCAAATTCCATTGATTTCTTTGTTTTGAGTTTAGTTGCTTTGAGAATTGAGCAGGATTTGCTTTTGAGTCAGTTTATAGAGACATATCCTGTGAGAATTGCCAATCCAGTGATAGGAGGTGCCACACTGTCAGAGGTGCCAATTCTGGATGAACTAGAGGCCTAATCTGTCGTCTTGCGTTCAGTGGTACTATTTGATGAATACCGGGGATTTTTGACGCCTAATACTTAAACAGGAACTAACATCACCAGAATATTTTTTCTGGTTATTGGGGGAACTTTGCCATGTCCAAATCAGCTGGTGTGTTTTCCTGTATCCTAGCAGTGACAATAATTCAAAATTATTGGAATGCTGAAAAATGGAAAGTGGAATTGGAAGCTCATGGAAAAAGCAATTTGTTTGTGTCCTTGCATGTGGAAATGGAAACGGGATGAAATACAGATAAGTCCAATATCGGCAAAGGAAATCTATATATATAACTTTGGCCATACTTGTAGAATTAAATAACAGCTGATAGGAGGTGCTGCAAGGCTCAAGTTTGCAATTAGATATCAAGCTGTGTTCTACTTTTGTGCAGTGCAGGATGGCAATCTTTCTTCACAAGTAGAGCCAGTTTTAGCAGCAATCATAAATAAGCAGCTTAACTGTGGCACAGTTATGGAATATGATGTTAAACCAATTACATTGAGATGCAACTTTAATCTGTGTCTTAACTTTTAATTTGCTGTTTTTGCACCATTTTGTGAGGCGATGTAATCTGTAAAATTAAGATAATTTGGGATGTTTGTGTATGATTTGATACAGGTAGTTCTGCTGTCATGGTTATTTCAATTGTGTGAATTGGATGTAATGTGGATTTTGTGAACATTATTTATATTAAGTGGACCTAATTGACAACATGATTTAATTGATCTACCTTGTGTTTGAATACCTCAAGTCATCTAACCTCCACAATCATCCAGGATGAGAGAGGAAATTCTTGCACACCTCTGTTTTAAATGGCAGCCCTTTGTCTTGTGATCCATATGTTAAACCTTTTAGTTGCCTCAGTTTTATTTACATTATTGCACCTAGCGTGCTCAGGATAGTTCCTACTTTAAACATTTTGTCTTGTAATAGGCTGGGTTTCCATTGGGTCGAGAAATAATACCCTAAAACTATGTATTCATATTATGTGTTCATTGAAAGCTACGTTCATCAAGGTGAAACCATGTACATGTTCAATGACCAAAAGTCAACTGAAATTTGACCCTGCTTCCAAAACATTTGAGGTCCGAAGTTCCACGTATCCACTGTTGCAGAAATATTTTGTGCATTGCATTGCATCATGATTTGTCCATTATTGCAACTCCCCATTATTGAGCATTTTAACTTCGGAGTCACGTGAGTGACTACGTGAATAGAAGCCCGTACAGCCGTTGGTGCGTCATGACGTCAGACGCTGGTGCAGTCGGGCGGGGGGAGCAGCAGCGCTCCTCCGAGCGGTAAGTTTAAACCGCGGGTTACATGGAAAGCTGGAGAATTCAGCGGGTGCAGCGGCATCTAAGGAGCGAAGGAGATGGGCGACGTTTCGGGTCGAGACCCTTCTTCAGACTTCACCCTCCATTCTCCAGCATCTGCAGTTTTCGTTAACAAGTTGAAACGAGGTAAGGTTTGTTGAAATACTTTACCACAGGTCTTTTTCTGCGACGGTTGGGAGTTTTTGTAGATATGTTGCAGAAAGGGAAGAAGGTGTCGGCGAGGCGCTCCGGGGGTAGAAAGGAAAGTGGCAGGAGAGTGTTGAGGATGGAGGCCCGTCTGGTACACCTGGTCCGGTGCTGGCTACACAGCCAGTGGTTGCGGACCCACTGCCGGGGGGCAGTGGAGGCTTGTCAGTAGGGGGCCGCTGGCAAGTCTCTGTGGCCCGTAAATGAGTCGGGCCTGGAGGTTATACCCTTCCATAGGAGAGTCCGTTTGCTCACGGCTCTCCCACGTCGAGATTCTATTTCAAAAGAATGCTCGACAGGGACCAGCTCCGTGGGGAGGAGTGGTGCCCAAGCCAGGCTGATGGAGAGCTTGTGCTAGCAGCACCTGTTTCAGGGCTGCAGAACTATCCTGCCTGTGAGGAGGATGTTCCAGCTCCGTGAGGAGGAGTGATGCCCAAGCCAGGCTGATGGAGAGCTTGTGCTAGCAGCACCTGTTTCAGGGCTGCAGAACTATCCTGCCTGTGAGGAGGATGTTCTATCAGGGCAGTTTGCTGGGGGAGAGCAGTAAAGGTGTTCGGTGGGAGGTAATTCCGAACATTGCTGGGAAGTTTGCTGAGTGTAGAGAGGCAGGAAAGGCGATTGATGTAGAATTGGCTGAAGCCATTCAGTATATGCTCTCCCACCAGTTACAGGAGCTAGCTATGGATGAAGTAGCAAAAAACTATAGAGCTCCTGTTAATTGAGATCTCCTGAAGGTACCGGTGGTTAGTCACCAAATTTGGTCATAGATGGGTTTACCTGCTAGGGCCCAGGAGATGAAGTTTTAAAAAGTGCTTAAACTGTTGTCAGCAGGTATTACAGCTGTGGTGAAAGTTATTGATACAAATGATATGGTTGAAGCACAGCAGGATGAACTGGAACTCCTTTGTAATGCATTTTGAAACCAGTGTACCACCACGAAATCTGTTGTTTGGTGGTAATTTTGCAAAAAGGGTCAAAGACTGTTATGAGGTTGTTATAACCATGGCTCTCATTAAGCCAGCTGGAAGCAAGGCAAAAAAGGTTCTCTACAAGAAGTCGAGGACAACAAGGCCGCAAGGAAAGATGCTGGTAAGGAATATACCATTGACAGACAATGAATTAACTGATGTTCCTGTTCAAATTGGGGAAGGTAAAAATTGTTTCTCAAACAATGGCAGCAGTTGACATCAGATTTGTTCATACTTAGTGTATTGAAGGGGTGAAAAATTGGATTTTACTATAAGGACAGTCTACCTAGTCAACATTTTCCTAGTAGTAAACTTATTTTCAGATGAGGAAAATGTGCTTATTCAAGCAGAGATTCAGTCGTTACATGAGAAGGGGTAATTGAGCCTTCTGTCTATCAAAGTCAACAATTTCTGTCAAGTATATTTCCCAGATCTAAAAAGACTGGGGGATGTAGAATTATTCTGGATTTATCGAATTTGACCAAATTTGTTTGTTATAGGCATTTCAAAATGGAGAACTTTACCACGGGCAAACATCTAGTGTCCAAAGGGTATTATATGGCAACCATTGATTTAAAGAATGCATATTACGCAGTGTCTATTCATGGTGATGATAGAAGATATTTGAAATTTATTTGGATGACTGAGCTGTGGCAATTCAGGACATTGCCGAATGGATTAACTTCAGCTCCTAGATTATTTACTAAATTGGTAAAACCTGTGTTAGCATTGCTTAGAGCTCAGGGGCATGTGGTAATGGCCTATTTAGATGATTTCTGATTGTTGGAAAGACTCATGCTGAAACTCAATCATCAGTTTCAGTTGTTAAAATCATTTTTGAACAAATGGGATTTGTTATTCACCCAGGTAAATCTAAATTATCACCAGTCCAAATTATTGATTATCTGGGATTTACCATTAATTCCAATCACATGTTGGTAATTTTGCCTAGGGATAAATTGAATCAGTTAATTGAGGACTGTGTTAATCTCGTTGGAGAACAACGGCCTTTGATTAGACAAGTAGCCAGTTTTATTGGGAAGTTGTTGCAGCTTTTCCAGCTGTGCAGTATTGTCCTCTGCATTATCAACAATTACAACCATCAAAGGAACAGGCACTGAGAATACAAAGGGGCTATTTTTGATAGGCCTATGCAGTTGTCAGCTGGGGCGATTGCTGACATACAATGGTGGATAGTACATGTTTCAAAAAATTTAAGGAAGGTTTCGTGGAATCACCGTCACTGATATTACAGACTGATGTGAGTGCACTGGGTTGGGGTGCAACAGATATGTCTTCTAGTTGTGGAGGCAGATGGAATGTGGATGAGACATCGCTTCCTCAATTAAGAGGGACTGATTATTTAGAGTTGTTGGGCACCTGGTATGGGCTCAAAGCTTATTGTTCTACAAGGAGGGATCTGCATGTGCAGCTCAGATTCACAACACCACAGCAGTGGCATATGTAAACCACATGGGTGGAGTTAAGTCACAGTCTTGTGATAGACTGGCTAACCAGATTTGGAGCTGGTGTATTGACCAAAATATCTGGCTTTCAGCACTTTATTTGCCAGGAAGAGGTCACGTCAGTTAATGACAACATTGAATGGATGTTAAATTAGGATGTGTTTAACCAAATGATTGATCAGTATGCATTGCCAGATATTGACTTGTTTGCATCTCGATTAAATCATCAGTTACCTAGATATGTTTCATGGTAACCAGATACTGGGGCAGTAGCAGTGGATGCATTTTCGCTGCATTGGGGGAGGAATGTTTGTGTATGTATTTCCTTCATTCTGTCTCATCAGCAGATGTTTGCAAAAGATTAAGGAGGACTCCGCTTCAGGGGTATTGGTAGTGCCAGATTGGCCTACACGAGCATGGTTTCCCGTTGTATTACAAATGGCTAGGGAGCCTTACATGCTTATGCCCAAGAATAAAAATCTACTGGTAAATCCAGTCACTGGGGATCAACATCCTTTATAGGATCGTATTGATCTGTTAATTTGCAGATTATAAGGAGGCCATACCTGGGGAGAGGACTGTCTCATCGGACGGTGGATGTTCTCACGTCGGCCTGCAGGGATAGTACACAGCAGCAATATATCACCTATATAAGGAAGTGGGAGCAATTCTGCCTACAGCAGGATATTGTATACCACACGTCAGGGATCACGGATGTATTGGAGTTTGTCAACTCTTTATTTTGACCAAAAAATTAAGTTACAGTGCAATTAATTCAGCCAGAAGTGCTCTGTCTTCTTATTTACCTATGAATGCAGAATTGCATACAGTAGGGACACATCCGTTATTTCACGATTCATGAAGGGAGTTTCAATTCTAATCCTCCTAAACTCAGGTATGCCGGTATTTGCAATGTGAGTGAGGTTTTTATGCTTCTTCGCCAGTGGGCTCCGGTTACAAGCCTATCTATAGCCAAAGTAACTATGAAGGTGGTCATGCTTCTGGTGTTGGTTTCAGCCCAACGTGTACAAACATTTACGGCATAAATGCATGTGTCGGCTGATGCCATTATATTTTATATCTATGATTTGCTTAAACATAATAAAAGAGGCATGACAGGATGTAAGATGGTGTTTTTCAGCATACCCCGCAGATGATCGCTTCTGTATAGTCTCACATTTATCTCTTTACATTGAGATTACTAAACCTCTGAGAGGAACAGTGTTGGCTTTGTTTATTAGTCACAAATAACCACACAGTAAGGTGTCGGTGCAAACGATTGCAAGGTCCTCGCGGCCGCAGGATGGTCCAGTGAGCTAATTTTCAGAGGTTTTGTCACAAGCCGATTTCAAGGCTCGGGGTGTTTGCTGATTCTGGTGTCAGTACTGTTACATTTTTCCCCTGAGTTAGAGGGGTTTGTTATGATCTGTTTGTAAATAAACTGTTATTCCATTTAACAAATGTATTACTGATGCATGATTGATTGTTAACGACTTTTGAGTCAATCCAGGCAGTGTGAACGTCGGATTTGAGTCTGCGGCGTGAATTCACAGTGCTTTGAAGTCTTCACGTAGTCACTCACGTGACACCGAAGTAAAATAGTAAGATTAAACGAGAACTTACCAGTTTGAAGTTTGATCTTTATTTTATGAGGAGTCGAGTTGAGGGACTACGTGCTCTCCGCTCCCACCCTCATAGATCTCATCTGGTAGTTCTAGTTTTATCATCTTACCGTTATACTTCGGTCATTGTTAGCTGTGAATTCATTCCGCTGCTTTGAAGATTGACGCACCAACGGCTGTACGGGCTTCTATTCACGTAGTCCCTCAACTCGACTCCTCATAAAATAAAGATCAAACTTCAAACTGGTAAGTTCTCGTTTAATCTTACTATTATTGAGGCACCTTTGAACCCTTAATGGGGGGTACACAAAATGCTGGAGAACATCAGCGGGTGCAGCAGCATCTATGGAGCGAAGGAAATGGGTAACGTTTCAGGCTAAACCCTTCTTCAGACTGATAGGGGGTGGGGGGATGCGGGGAGAAGAAAGGAAAAAGGAGGAGGAGCCCGAGGGTGGAGGGAGAGGTAGGAAGGGGTGGAGACAGCAAGGATTAACAGAATTGTGAGAAATCGATGTTCATGCCACCAGGATGCAGACTCCCTCAAGTGGAATATGAGATGCAATTTTCCAGTGTTGCTCACTGGCCATGGAGAAGGCCCAGGACAGGACAGAGAGGTCGGATACGGAATAGGATGGGGGTTTGAAGTGCTGAGCCACCGGGAGGACAGGTTGGTTAAAGCAGACCGAGCGGAGGTGTTCGGCGAAACGATTGCGAAGCCTACACTTGGTTGCACTGATATGGCTCAGCTGACATCTAGAGCAGCAGATGCAATAGATGATGTTTCTTTGCGGAAGGCAGACAGGGGGGGAGATGGGAAGATGTGGCGAGTGGTGGGGTCACATTGGAGGTGGCGAAACTGACGGAGGACTATTTGTTGTATGTGCTAGCTAGTGGGGTGAAAAGTGAGGACCAGGGGGACTCTGCCCTTGTTGCGAGTGGGAGGATGGGGAGAGGGAGCAGTGTTACTGGGTATGTAGGAGACCCTGGTGCGAGCCTCATCTATATTGGGGGAGGGGAAACCCCGTTCCCTGAAGAATGAGGACATTTGCGATGCCCTGGTGTGGAACACCTCAACTTGGGAGCAGATGCGGCGTAGACGGAGGAATTGGGAATAGGGGATGGAGTCCTTACAGGAGGCAGGGTGGGAGGAAGCGTAGTCAAGATAGCCGTGGGAGTCAGTGGGTTTATAGAAACATAGAAACATAGAAATTAGGTGCAGGAGCAGGCCATTCGGCCCTTCGAGCCTGCACCGCCATTCAATATGATCATGGCTGATCATCCAACTCAATATCCTGTACCTGCCTTCTCTCCATACCCTCTGATCCCTTCAGCCACAAGGGCCACATCCAACTCCCTCTTAAATATGGCCAACGAACTGGCCTCAACTACCTTCTGTGGCAGAGAATTCCACAGATTCACCACTCTCTGTGTGAAAAACAATTTTCTCATCATGGTCCTAAAAGACTTCCCCCTTATCCTTAAACTGTGACCCCTTGTCCTGGACTTCCCCAACATCGGGAACAATCTTCCTGCATCTAGCCTGTCCAACCCCTTAAGAATTTTGTAAGTTTCTATGAGATCACACCTCAATCTTCTAAATTCCAGTGAGTACAAGCCGAGTCTATCCAGTCTTTCTTCATATGGAAGTCGTGCCATCCCAGGAATCAGTCTGGTGAACTTCTCTGTACTCCCTCTATGGCAAGAATGTCTTTCCTCAGATTAGGAGACCAAAACTGTACGCAATACTCCAGGTGTGGCCTCACCAAGACCCTGTACAACTGCAGTAGAACCTCCCTGCTCTTGTACTCAAATCCTTTTGCTATGAATGCCAACATACCATTCGCTTTCTTCACAGCCTGCTGCACCTGCATACCTACTTTCAATGACTGGTGTACCATGACACCAGGTCTCACTGCATCTCCCCTTTTCCTAATCGGTCACCATTCAAATAATAGTCTACCTTCCTGTTTTTTGCCACCAAAGTGGATAACCTCACATTTATCCACATTATACTGCATCTACCATGCATTTGCCCACACACCCAGTCTATCCAAGTCATCTTGCAGTCTCCTAGCATCCTCCTCACAGCTAACACTGCCCCCCAGCTTCGTGTCATCCGCAAACTTCGAGATGTTGCATTTAATTCCCTCGTCCAAATCATTAATGTATATTGTAAATAGCTGGGGTCCCAGCACTGAGCCTTGCGGCACCCCACTAGTCACTGTCTGCCATCCTGAAAAGGACCCGTTCACTCCTACTCTTTGCTTCCTGTCTGCCAGCCAGTTCTCTATCCACATCAATACTGAACCACCAATACCGTGTGCTTTAAGTTTGTATACCAATCTCTTGTGCGGGACCTTGTCGAAAGCCTTCTGAAAGTCCAGAATATAACACATCCACTGCTTCTCCCTTATCCACTCTACTAGTTACATCCTCAAACAATTCAATAAGATTCGTCAGCATGATTTACCCTTCGTAAATCCATGCTGACTTTGTCCAATGATTTCACCACTTTCCAAATGCGCTGCTATCCCATCTTTAATAATTGACTCTAGCAGTTTCCCCACTACCGATGTTAGACTAACTGGTCTGTAATTCCCCGTTTTCTCTCTCCCTCCCTTTTTAAAAAGTGGGGTTACATTAGCTACCCTCCAATCCTCAGGAACTACTCCAGAATCTAAAGAGTTTTGAAAAATTATCACTAAGGCATCTGCTATTTCTGGGGCTACTTCCTTAAGTACCCTGGGATGCAGCCTATCTGGCCCTGGGGATTTATCGGCCTTTAATCCATTCAATTTACCTAACACCACTTTCCGGCTAACCTGGATTTCACTCATTTCCTCCATCTCATTTGACCCGCGATCCCCTGCTACTTCCGGCAAATTATTTATGTCTTCCTTAGTGAAGACAGAACCAAAGTAGTTATTCAATTGGTCTGCCATGATCAATTCACCCGTTTCTGACTGCAAGGGACCTACAGTCGATGTCGGTCAAGACCTTGACCATGAGAGAGTTTGTGTTGCCACTGAATCATGTTGGGGCTTGATTCCAAATACAGGCTGTGAGGTTTGCTAAATTTGCAGTGCAATTGCAGCCATGTCTGGATTACTGCATTAATTTTGTGAAGTTGGCATCTCTGAAGGTGGACAGATCATCAGGTCCGGCAGAAATGTTTCCCAGCCAGTTAAAAGAAGCAAGGGTTGGAAAAGCTGAGGTTCTGACTAATAGTTTTCAGTCTTCCCTTGCCAAAGGAATGGTGCCAGAAAATTGTTCAAATTGTCGAGGAATGCTTCGTGTTATTATATAATAGCAAAGATGAAATTGTACAGGAGAAGATGCAGATGGGATTTTAGTTTAGTTTAATTGTCACATGTATCAAGTAAACTATTAAAGAATACAAGTTTCTGTCAAATTTTGAGAGGTTGGGTGAGGAGGCACTGTGTTGGGTGGCATGCTGGCAACAGCGTAGAGTTGCTGCCTTGCAGCACTTGCAGCGCCAGACACCCGGATTCGATCCCAATTACGGGTGCTGTCCGTATGGAGTTTGTACGTTCTCCCCTTGACTGTGTGAGTTTTGCTTTTTGTTTGTTTTTATTCTGTTTTATTTGTATGTGTTAGCGTATCTTTAGTTTTGTATTAGGTGGGGGGAGTGGTGGGGGAAACGAGAAACTTTTTTTATCTCTTCCCTCGACGGAGGTGCAACTTTTTCCGTATTGCATCTCTGCCGGCATTGTGGCTTAACATCATGGAGCTGGAGGTAGCTTTGTTAGGGATCAATGTCGGGAGCTCCAACTGCAGGAGCTTTAAATCGCCGACTGTGGGAGATTCGATCACCCTGACTGCAGGTGTTTCGATTGCCCTGACCGTGGGAGAAAAGGAGGAAAATGGTAAAAGTTATTTGCCATCCATCACAGTGGGGAAGATGTGGTCGCCGAAAAACACGATGGACGAGCTGCCTGCCCTGGTGGGGACCCTGGTGGGCACTCACACCAGACTCTGTGATCCTGGAGTCTGGTGTGAGTGTGGATGGCTTCCTGACTTTGGGCGGACAGGGACTGCAGAGAGAATACAGCGGTCGGTGAAAGGAGCGTGTGTGTCGCCCGGACATTGAACTGATGGCTGTGGGGTCTCTGCTTATGCTGGGTGCCCTAGGAATTCTCAAATGCCGCTGTGGTGGATGTTTATTTTAATCTTTATGTAGTTTTGTGTCTTGTTTGCTTTTTTGGTTATGACTGTGTGGTAAATCAAATTTCACTTTACTCAGTACACGTGACAATAAAGGACCATTAAACCATTGAAAGCAAATTAATGATTTCATCCTGTGAATCATTAATGATAATTTTAATTTTAAATTCTTAATACCAACTGTGGAATTGAAGAAATTGTGCACTGAATTACAAATGTTGCGTGTGTGTATTTCCATTCTATGTTTGCCCATTTTTTATCATTGTATGGAGGTTTTGAATACTTGTTAACTCCTTCATTTGTGGAAGACCTCTAAGGAAAAGGTTAGTCAAGGGGTATCCTAACAAGAAAGGGGGGGGGAGGGATATGGGTAATGTGGAACACAGGGGGGGGATAACCTTATCTGGATTAATATATATTTATTATGGGGTATGTGAGAGATAAGGGGGGGGGGGGGGGGG
>JAVHYY010000417.1:32500-37935 GCA_035221665.1 Okamejei kenojei | reverse complement strand
CATAGAGAGATAGTATTGGTTTGTCGATATTGAAGATGGTTTTGTGAACATTGCAGCAGGATATGGATCTTTGTGGGTCAGGTTGGCTCCGAAATTGTTGATGGAATTTAATACATAAAGGGAGAGGCGTATTGCAATTAAGGAAATCCGCCATGAGCAGCGATCTCACACCGTGACTGTTAGGGGCTCTAAGGTTGTTTTTATCGCAGAGTGGATCGAGAAGTGCAAGGTGCATGGTTCTTTGAACGTCCAGTATCAGGTAGAGTTAAGTTGTCCAAGATGGAGCTTTGGCCAGTTGGCCTTCGTAACAGTCAGCGAAATTTAAGAATTTAAGTTGGAGGAGGCGCTATGATAGCTGTTCAGAAGACGAGACTCTGTGAGACACATAACTTAAGTATTGTGTTCTATCAGCGCACCATGTGCAGTAAAGAATTGACTAAATCTTGAAATGCCCCAGATAATATTTCTTCTATATGTTACCAGCATTACTAGAGGGAAAGAGAATACAGGAGAGTGTGAGTAGGGCTGTGGGACTCTATTCTTGAATGCCGGAGTAAGAGGAGGGCGAACATCGTTAGACAGTGTGTAAATATTCAAAGGTTCCAATCAAGAAGGACAAGGATGAATTCCTTAAGACCGAGATGTGTATAAAATCAGTTTCATTCACACAGAGAGTGGTGAGTCTCTTGAAATTATCTGCCACAGAAGGTAGTTGACGAGCCAGTTCGTTGCTAAAATTTAAATGGAGTTAGATGTGGCCGCTTGTGCTAAGGGTTCATGGATATGGAAAGATGTCAGGTTACAGGATACTGAGTTGTGGATGATCAGCCATGATCGATATTGAATGGCGGTGCAGGCTCGAATGGCCGATATGGACTCTAACATCCATGCACTCTATTTTCTATTTTTCTAATGTATATCTAAGAAGGAGTAGATGCAGACCCTTTCCCGAGTAGGGGAATCAGGACCGGGGGCAAACGGTATAAGTGAAGTTTGAAACGTTTTTATAATGAATCTGAAGGAGGTACAGGTTCACACAACGAGTGTGGTGTAAATGGAGCAAATTGCCAAGAAGAGATATTTGAGGCTGGGATTAACCCAGCGTTTCAAAAAAACAGTTTAGACAGGTACATTCGACAGCGACAAGGTATGGAGAGAAGTGGAACCAAACGCAGGCAAGTCGCGATTAGTTACAGCATGGACTCCTATGTACACCCTTGTGTTCTCCCCATCTCTGCTCCATCACACTAATTCTTTGGCCCTGTCATCCCACCCTCTTTAGCTCTCCCACCCCTTCTCTCTCCTCCCCTTCCGTGATACCATCCTACCTCGTCGTTGCTCGTACTCCCCACGGAATCTCCCAATCCGCTCACTCACCCTTTTTATTTCCCAGATCGAGAAATCTCCCCTCCGTCTGCACCGCACGCACTTCATAAACTCTATATAATATCCTTTCTTCACCCACCCCCTAGATTGTTCCCACACACTTCCCACATCCTCCTTCGCATCCTCGTCGCTACCTCTCTATCCTGTTCCTTATGCTCGCCGCCCCCTCTGACCTCATCTATTTCATTTATCACTTACTTCGGCTTCTATCCCCTCGCCTTCCGCTCTCCATATCCTCTCTGCTTACATAATTTCATTTCCAGCCTCCCTTTCCGCACCTCACTCTTAGTCTCGCCAACGCATTCCCACTGCCTACGTCATATTTCTCGCGGGTCACAACACTGTCCCAACCCTTATGTCCTTCTTGTTTCGATGCACCAAATTTTCTCGGCTGATTGGGTTTAATTCGACAGTAATAATATCAATTTCACAAAACTGCCTGAAGCAATCAAATTGCTGACCGAGCTGGAAAGTCTAGCATTATTGTCCGCTCCAGCATCTGGGTCCCAAATTCGTGTCAGCCACATACGTTGACCCTTCTCCGATATCTGTTGCCTGACATATTTTCTTAAGTTGCGAGACCAAGTGCATTGAATAAAGGGCGTAATTGTTCTGTTGAAAGAGATAGTACAGCGTCCATCATCAGCACGGAGATCCAACGGCAGGTAAAGTAGTCTTTCTCTCATCCTCCTTAACTTCACGCTCCTCACTCTATTCACCAACACCGTTCTCTCCGCACTACCACCACCACCCCCGTGATTCCCGCTGCGTAACCTTTTCCTTTTCTCTCTCCAATTCACACTAAATAGACAGAAGTCCCTATAGCCGCGTGCACACCCTCGCCACAGCCATCATCTGTCTACTGTACAGTGGCTTGCAAATGTGTGGTCGAGCCAAAGTATTCCAGCCCCCCTGATCAATACTTTGTAAACTACCTTTCTCGCTGTGTCGCCTTGGTGGGGACAATATATCAGCTGCATAGTCTTTTGGTATGTCCTACTAGTCAGCTTTGCAGATCTAAGGACAGAAATGCTTGCCCGTTATTCTTTGCAACAAAATATTCTCAAGCTCATCATATTGGGTTTGTGGGGAGGTGGAGCGGCTTCTTTGGAAACAGACAATTATTCAGTTCTTGACCAGAGATTCTATTGGTGACTTTGAGGTCTGGACTTTACTGTGCCATTCTGACACATGAAATGCTCTGATCTAAGAACCATTCCTTAGTAAGTTTCTAGCGCTGTAAGATTTAGGGTCGCTTGCGAACTAATGCTGGAAGGTGAGCCACCTCCGCCCAATCTCAAGTCTTTTGCTCACTCAACCGAAGTTCTTCTTCCTTTTTCTTCCAAAATTGCTCTTATTTGTGGCTCCATAACCATCTTTCCAATCAACTCTACCATGGCATCAACTGTCCACCTGAAAAAAGCATCCTCACGAATGATGCTCCACCGCCCTTTCACAGCGGAGAATGGTGGTAAGGGTGATTGCAGTGTTAGTTTTTATTAACCTCACATAGTGTCTTTTGCACATTTAGGCCATGAAAAACACGTTCAATGTTGTCTCATCCAGACCAGAGCACCTTCCTCCACGATGTGTTTGCTGTGTCCCCCACATGGTTAGTGGCAAACTGCAACAGGACCTCTATGCTTTGTTTCAACAATGGCTTTCTTCTTTCCACATTGCCTTCCATACAAAGGCACCGATTTGAGTGAGGAGTGCACGACTAATATTCTGTCCTGTGACAGATTCGTCCCACCTGCGCGAGAGCTGTGGATCGTCTGCATCTCCGCTCCAAGTTACCATGGGCCTCTTGCCGCTATCTGCTTCCTCAGATCATGCACTCCTTGCCCGGCCTGTCAGTTTACAGGTGACGTCCAAAGTCTTGGTATATTTTTGCACGTTAGATGCCATAACTATTTCCATTTTCGGATGATGATTGAACATTGCTCCATGAGAGGTTCAAAGCTTTGGATAATTTTATATCAAACGAGAAACCCTGCTTTAAACATCTCCACAACTTTAATGATTATCCCTGACCTGTCTATTGTGTCTAATCTCGGGCTTCATGATGCTGTTTGTTCACCTAATGTTCGCTAACAAACTCTATCTGAGGCTTTCACAGAACAGCTGCTAATTTATAATGAGACTTTAGAATACACACAAGTTGACTTTATATTTATACTATTAGTTGACTTCAAACGAAGGTCAATTGGATTTCAACTGGAAATATTATTTAGGGTAGTCAGAACAGTTAAAAGTGGGCTCAAATACTTTTAGCACCACACCTTTTCAGTTTTTATTTGCAAAAACAAATTGAAAACAGTATCTATCCCATCACTGTGCTTCACAACTTATGCGCACTTTGATTGTTGTCTATCACAAGATCAATAAAATTCCCAATAACATACATTTACGTTTGAGGTGTTTAAACGTGACAAAAGTGTGGGAAAAGTTCAAGGGTATGAAATACTTTTGGCGAAGCCACTGAATGTCATTGTTCTGCTCCACGTACTCTCGTTTTACCACATCTTCCGCCTATGGTCATTCGTGTTCGTCTTCTTTGCCGTTTGCTAAGAGAATCCACAGATTCTCACCACACTCACACTAAAGAAATCTATCCCCCTCATAAACCACCTAAAATACGTCCTTATTAATCTGAGGCTGGGACCTCGACCTATACTTTAGACCCCGCCCCCCCTTTCCCCCCCCCCCCCACTTAGTGGAGTGGAAACACCCTCTCCATATGCTCTCTAACCAAGCCTTTCACTATTCTTATTATGTTTTCAATGAGCCCATCCCCTCATTGTTGTAAATTGGTGTCATAATTCGTCAGGTGATTCAATGTCTCTGCGTGAATATTTCATCGGTACAAGAGTATCTTTCCGACTTTATTTACTTAATTCATATATAATAAAACAACATATATTTTCAGATATAAGTAACAAAGAACATTACCTCCATTCATGTTTACAGAAAGAACTGCATGATGCTGACTGAAACATCAAAGGTAAGACAGACAATGCTAGAGGAACACAGAGCGGGGTGAGGCAGCATCTATAGAGAGAAGGAATAATGTACGCGCCTATCCTTCTCTATAGATGCTGTCTCACCCACCGAGTTCCTCCAGCATGTTTGTCTAGCTACCTTTCTTACCTCATGATCAATTCCTTGCCCTGAACATGATTTACAACATTCCATGTGTAGGAAGGAACTGCAGATGCTGGTTTAAACCGAAGGACGACATAAATTGTTGAATTAACTCAGCGGGACAGGCAGCATCTCTGGAGAGAAAGAAATGGGTGACATTTCGGATTAGACTGAAGAAGGATCGCGACCAGAAACGTCACCCATTCCACATCACTAGAGATGCGATCTGTCCCACTGAGTTACTCCAGCAGTTTCGCGTCTATCTTCGGTGACCACATTGCAAATGTATTATTAATCAAACTAGCATTCGATTGTCCATCAAGCGCTTCCTAAATCAATCTATTGCATCTCCTACTACGACCTTTAAGGGACATACACGCTGCAGGTCCCCTTTCCATCACACTCCCCCGGCAGGTATGCTCTTTTAGTAAACGTAGCAAAAAATTCACCCAATTTTCATAACTTTTCCGGAATTTTGGAACTCAGAATCGGTCTATTTCCCATAATCGGCCGGTTGCTGCATTACCTTGTGTGTGCAGGTTGCACTTGGGCTGCTCCGGTGACGAGACGCGGACAATATTTTCCGACTCTTGAACACGTGTATGGCCGAGTGACCTGTCACCTTAAATTTAACCACTTGCTCCCTCTGAAGAACAAGTGAATGTCCATCCCGCATCCACGTGATTTATATGTTTTGATTAATTTTACGACTAATTGGTTCCCCACCTGAATTTATTTTGGGTGTTAAAGAATATATCCGCGTATTTGTAATGGGTACACAGAACTGCGCGCTCGCTCTATATCTGTCCCACTTCTCCCTCTCCCTCGTCCTCCCTCGTTCTCTCGTTCTCCCCCTCATTTTGAATGTCCGTTTATCTCTCCCTCTCTCTCTCCTTATTTCTCTA
>JAVHYY010000417.1:0-27500 GCA_035221665.1 Okamejei kenojei | reverse complement strand
TTTGGACAAAGTCGAGAGATGAAACTATCAACACTTCTCATGCAAGAGGATTGAAGAGTTGCCGGAGGTTAAAACCAGAGGAACGAAGGCAGGTTGAGGGGGAATTGGGAGAGTAGATGTAGGAGCGAGTCCACATGAGGCACTCGAAAAGGTATTGGCTTCATCGTCGTGGAACGGTGATCTCCAAGGACGTCGCCTCATCTGTTGAGTTACTCCTGCACGAAGTGCGTCTTTCTTTAGAATCAAATACACAGGACTAGATGTTAAGAAGTCCCTTGTGCCAGTAGGTGGGGAGCATTTCACGACATTCATTGATTGCTGAGAGTGGTCGACGCTCAACATCAGGGGAGGGGGGGGGGGGGGGGGGGGTACATATACGTATATCTTGGCCTGGGTAACCTTCAGGACAGCTGGCCACAGGACACATCATCAGTAGTGTACCCTTGCATCACTGGGTGTTTCGGCCTCTTATCACTATACACCCTCCACAAGGCGGCCCGCTGCAGGATGATCAGCCCTCAGCGTGTGTCCCGTGTCAAACTGCCTCAAAGATTCACCATGACGCATTTGGGGCCCAGCATGGGTCTTTCCGCTTGAGCCAAATCCAACAGCTGCTTCTTTCAGCCGCGTCTGAGAGTGATCTTATGGTCTTCTGCAGAGCCTGACCGTGGATTCCAAGCTCCTTCAGCAGTCTGATGGTAGATGACGCAACAAATCCTCTGCATCCCACTTCAACTGGATAAACGTTGATGTTCCAGCCACGCTGCGTTGCCTCTGCTGCAAGCTCTGTGTAACGCAGCTTCTTACGCTCATAGGCCTCCACAACATAGTTCTCCCATAGAACTGTGAGCTCTATGATGTAAGCAGTCTTCTGTGAAAGGGACCAGAACACCAAATCTGGCCTGAGGTTGGTTGAAGCAATTTCAGGTGGAAAGATTAGTTGTTGGCCGATGTCCGCCAGCATCATCCAGTCACGGGCCCTGCATAGGTTTTCTTCTTCTGATCTAGTGGAATGATGTTTCGGTGTTTTCTGTCCTTCTCGGACAAAGGTTGTCGCCCTTACGTGGGAGGGGTTGCTTGCTCTCGGAGGTAAGGAGTTGGTCGCACACAGCCTGTTCTCAAGGGCTGTTGCCAGGTCTTTTTAATACCTGATTATGCTCCACGTGTATCTCCTTGCGTGAGGCTGGTCTTGCAGCCTACCATGATGTGTTTGAGGGTCGCTGGAGTTGGGCAGAGGGCACAGGTTGGATCCTCGCCGTACCACTGATTGAGGTTCTTTGGTGACGGAAGGACGTCGTATGTCGCTCTGATGATGAAGCTGATCTTGCTTGATTCCATTTCCCATAGTTCTTTCCAGCTGATCTTCCTCCGCTCCACACCTTCCCACTGCATCCATTGCCCCTGTTTGGCAAGAGAGACCGCCTTTGCACTTCTTGCGGCCTCCTCCTGTCGCCGCACCTCCTCAACCACCAATGTCCCTCCGCTCTGATGTTGTGGCCTTTCGCCAAGTTGGTTTACTTGTCGTAAGGCCAAAGCCTCCTCTTCCCTGCTGCACTTGCCCCACGACGTCTTTGTGCCTCAGGGCTGATGAAGCTTGCTGTGCTGCATCAGATGGTGTCCACTTCCGGCCGGTTACTAGGGGCGGCGCAACAGCACTGATGGTCTTGTCTCTAGAGTCCCTCAGTGTCATCTGGAGTCTTACTTTGGAACACTTGTATTCCTCTGTTAGACTAGTGAGAGGTTGTTCCAGGACCCCTTTGCCATAGAGGCCGATGTTAGTTAGACATCGTGGGACACCGAGCCATTTCTTCGCGTATGAAGTTATGGTTCGCTCCATCTTCTCCACAGTTGTTATATGGAGCTTCATAAACGGTCAGTGGCCACATTGTCCCGAGGAAGGAGTCCAAACTGTAGGCACCAGAGCTTCAGTTTCCCAGGCAGTAGGGTCTGATTGATGATCTCCAGGCCGTTAACAATTTCTTGCCTTAGCTGTTGCACCTGCTCCTTGTCCTTGAGACTTGCGTTGTACCATCTGCCCAGGCTTTTTACTGGCTGCTCAGACACTGTTGGTATTAGGTCGTCACCGATGCAGAACCTTGTGTCTCTAAGCACCCCCTTAACTATGGAGATGCTTCGAGACTTACTTGGTTTGATTTTCATTCGGGCCCACTTGATGTTCTCCTGCAGCTTTCCAAGTAGCCGCTTGGTGCATGCTGCAGTAGTGGTTATTTTTGTCATATCGTCCATGTATGCCCTGATGGGTGGCAGACGGAGCCCAGCTCTGGTTCGTTCACCGACCACCACCCATTTTGAGGCCCTGATGATGACTTCCATGGCCATTGTAAAGGCCAAGGGTGAGACTGTGCAGCCTACCATGATGCCTACTTCCAAGCGCTGCCATGTTGTACTGAATTCAGCTGTTGTGAAGCACAGCTGCAGGTCTTGGAAATAGATCTTGACCAGTGTGGTGATGAGCTCTGGTACATGGAAAGAGGCAAAAGATTCCCAAAGGAGTTCATGTGGAACTGAACCAAATGCATTGGCCAGATCGAGGAAGATCACATGTAGGTCTCTTTTGTCCTTCTTTGCTGCTTGGATCTGGTGCCAGATCATGCTTGTATGCTCCAAGCAGCCCGAAAAACTCGGAATTCCTGCTTTCTGTACAGATGTATCAATGTACTTGTTTGTTACCAGATAGGTGGATAGCCTTTGTGATACAATGCTGAAAAAGATTTTTCCCGCGACGTTGAGGAGACATATTGGCCGGAATTGGCTGATGTCTGATGCATCATTTTCTTTAGGTATTAGTATGCCGCAGGCCCTTCGCCACACCTTAGGTATTGTTTGCTTCTTCCACACCATCCCCATGAGCTACCATAGAAAGCGTAACACATCCGGTGCATTCTTGTAGAGCTTGTATGGTACTCCGTTTGGCCCCGGAACTGATGCTGCTCTTGCTCGCCGGACAGTGTTCTCTACCTCTTTCTATTTCGGAACACTGGTGTCCAGGTTGAATTCAGGTGGTTGAATAGATGGGATGTCATGTCGGATGACTAACTTCTCATGCCTTTTCGTGTCTTGGTGGGTCTTTTCCAGGTGTTCCTCCAATTCTTGTTTTGATGTTTTCCTTTGCGAAGAGGTCTTTGATGAACTTGAAAGAGTCTTTGTAGAACCGTGTTCTTGTGTGTTCTTTATTCTTGCGAAGTTTCCTCATGTTCTCTGCTTTTCGCAAGGTTGCCAATCGGCTCTTGATGTCCTCTTGGAGTAGCATGAGACCTTCTCTCTCTGCGTCAGTTGCTTTTTTCCATTGCTTTTTCAACTGTCTCCTCTCTCTGATTAGCCTCTCGATCTCCTGCTGCCTCCTGGACTTGATTGGTGTTGGTAACTTCTTTCCGCCTCTCCCTTTACTCACCCCAAACGTTCTTCTCCATAGTTGTAGATTAATGTTGCCCATTCCTTTCAAGCTTTTCCACTGCTGTGCCCACTTGTTGCTCCAAAATATGTATAAGGTCACTGTGACCGTCTCCACTCTTTCTTTTCAACAGCTTTGGGCCACTTCACTCCAGGTTTATGCCCTTTGATCTTTCCCTCCAATGGAGGTCTTTGTAGTTGTTGCGTGGGCTCCTCCACCGGCATTTCTGTGCTTGTATCACCCTCTTCAGTGACATGGTGCTGATGCTCTGCGAACTTTGGTTTGTGTCCCGTCGCTGTGCTTCATTCGACTGATTTGACTGGTTGCTTCGTAAGAAGTACTGGTCAATGCGAGGCCCATGTCCTGCTCTCTCAAGCACTTTTTCCTCCCTTGGTGGATCTTCAAGCCCATCATTGATGTTCTTTTCTCCCAACCACAGATGCACACCTGAAGTTTGTGTCCCGCAGCTGTTGTGGATGTCTCATGTGCCATGCTCTCCTTGTCCGTGGTCGTTTCCGTTCCTGGGTCTGTAACCGTGTTATCAATCGGTGAGACCATCTTGCGCCCCCGCTCTCGCAGGCTCTAGGGGTATTTATTTTAATTTACTTTTTGTAGCATTTAGCGGGTGTCTCCAACTAACTGAAGCAGCGTTGGAGACTGCTGTCATGGGGAGCTAGCCCATGACGGCCCCATTGGGGTCTGTTCCCTCCTGTCAGCTGTCTCTCCAAGCTGTCACATGGACTTTCCCATGTTGTCAGCTGTCCTTTCACAGCAGTCACTGGACAAGTCCAGATTTTCAGAATCAAATACACAGGACTAGATGTTAAGAAGTCCCTTGTGCCAGTAGGTGAGGAGCATTTCACGACATTCATTGATTGCTGAGAGTGGTCGACGCTCAACATCAGGGGGGGGTACTTATACGTATATCTTGGCCTGGGTAACCTTCAGGACAGCTGGGCACAGGACACATCATCAGTAGTGTATAATAATGTAAAAATAATAACTTATTTTATAAAGGTATTATACCAGGGATATAAGCTGGATCTTGGACAACACGCCTTTACTAACTGTTTTCTTTGTCCACATAATAAATGTAAAATTAAAATCCATCCATGATATTATTTGTCAGCGAAAAAAAGTAAATGATTTGGGAACTATTCATGTGAAACTACACGGTAATTTGCGCGTTGTTAAATGGGCAAGATACATTTGGCATGGGGTTGAGGGACATGAGGGATTAATGACAAAGTGCAGAAAGGGGGGGGGGAGACCGAATCAATGCGCACATAAAGGGTTTCGGGAACTGTCTAGTTGGGATGAGAACTGGTAGTGACGTATCTGCAGCTTCAGTTATGGAGGGTGAGGTGAAGTTGGTGTAGATAATGTATACGTGCAGTGCGGACTAGGCAGGGTGCCTTTGTAGCGGGATTTAGACAAGGAGGGTGTACGGATGAATCAGGGCAAGGTGAAGGTGCAGTGGGGATTGAGCAGGGTGAAGCTGTGGTGGAAGGTGCTCCGGATGAATGCGTGGTGGGGATTGCACAGGGTGTAGGTGAAATGAAGTCTGTTCAGGGTAAAGATGCACTGGGGACGAGGCAGTGAAGGCGCAGAGTACTGAATCCGGTTGAAATTGCAAGTTGCCATGTTGAAGCTGCAGTAGAAACGACACCTTGAGAGGATGAACGGGCGATGTGTATGCCAAATGTAAGTTCATAAAATCCAAAATGATAGTAGCAGAATTATGCAATAGTGCAATTCAAGCGTGCCCATTCTCCTGCCCGTTCGTGATAACCGCTGACACCCGTGTTGAGAAAGAACCCACGGGATCCTCTGGGTTGGACGAATGACTGATACAAGTGATTTGGGCGGCGGTTGTGGCGTTCTTGAGTGCTAGTTTGGTGGTTTCCCCGATTCGTGAACACATTGTCTGGCAAGTGTCGTGTGATTTTCATTGACAAATTCTGCTCGATTGCTGAATGATGGGGCAGAGGGAAGATGCGGTAGGAATAGAACATATCACTCTGCGGGGAAAGGCAATGTTATTATAAACGTGAATGCGGGGAACGGCAATGTTATAATAAACGTGAATGCGCCTCGCCGTTTATTGTCGGTGAAGTTCATCCACAGCATTTAGCACGGGTGCAAGGAAGAGAGAAGACGCAGTGTGATTCTACCAGGCCGGGACAGTGGTGGCCGGATGGTGATATTGCCGTTGGAAAAGGAGTTATCTTCTTTACACCGAGTAATTCACGCTTTAATCATAACCCATGGACTGTCGCGAGTAACATATGATTGTCAGGCAGCAAGCTTATCTGTTTGAATGTATTTTGTTGATTGGTGATGTGCTCTCGGTCGACACCATTATGGAGTTTGCGTTAATAGTGAATATCATGTCTTAGAGCACATTGATGAACATAACAGTGCCAACCAGAACACAGGAAAACCACGTAGATCCGCCTAGACTTACCTGATCTGCCGGTTGCCAATCACATTAATTTCCATCTCCTTCCCATTCATACGCTGACATTTCTGTCCTCCATTGTCAGAGTGAGGCCAAACGCAAGTTGGAGGAACATCATCTCATATTTAGGTAGGGAAGCTCACAGCCCATTGGTATGTCTATTGATTTATCTAACTTCATTAACCCCGGCATTCCCTCGATCTCCATCCCTCCCCCACCAATGGCTAACAATGGCATGTTTTCTTTATCATCGTTACTTTTTTGCACATTTTCCAGTTTTGTCGACCAAACTAAATTTCCTGAAAGGGAACGTACGACCTTGTACAGCAAGCTAATTTCGAGACAGTGTTCAGTCAGGTGGGTAATCGAGGACCCCAATTGCTGTCTTATTTCGCAGGATATATCCGCACCGTGCTATTCTGCTCTCCTCACACTGCCAGAACGTACCCCATAAAATCGAAAAGTCACTGCCCACCTGGCACCAGCATTCGTTCACACATTCACATTACAACAAAAAACTTTGATTGAGATCATAGTTTACATTATTCGACGGATATAACTTGAATGCAACGTTAGGATTCAGAAAATACCGGATCACAGTACGAAGAGAGATTGCAGCAAATCAATCAGTTTCTCAACTGCAGTGAAGGAGGAACTCTGTGTAGGAAGAAACTGCAAATACTGTTTTCTGCCGAAAATAGACGCAACTTGAGCAACTCAGCTTTTCAGAATGTATCTCTGGAGAAAAGGAGAAGGTGACATTTCGGAGATCAACTCTGCACACATTAGTGGGAGAAAATAACAAATTAAAGGGGGATATGTAAAAAAGTAACGACTGTAAAGCAAACAGCTCATGGTTAGTTATGTTTAGGTGAGAACGTGCACAGCCAAATAGTCAAGAAGACGATTTTGTCGCCAGCACGACGTGGGCGGATGAGGGGTGGAGGGATAGGTAATGCAGGGGTTACTTGGAATTTAGAACAATAAATATCCATCCCACTCAGTTGTTGGCTGAGGAACTCAGCGAGGTTGGCTGCGTCTCAGGAGGGAATGGACAAGTGAAGTTTCGGATCTCAACCTCCATTCCCTCCCCAGATACTGCCTGAGCCGCCGAGTTCCTCCAGGGCCTTGTTCTTTGCTCAATGTTGCAGAATCTACAGATGCTTGGCTTAACACAAGTGCGGCAGGCAGCAAACGCCGCCATCACTAGACAACAAGATGAAGACAATGAGTAGAAGTGAATATCGACTCACCGGGAACACCAATCGCAGCCAGAACGGGATAGTAAATGGCCATTATTTGAGCCAATATCCAACTTCCCATTTTTTTGCAAAAATGACGTTTCCACGCCTGATGTATCACAGCAGCCCAGTGCCAAACTAGTGATGAGATGTCCACTCTTCACTTAATATAGAGGACAAATGTCCCGTGCGACACCAGTCTCCTGATCGTTGATTTTAATTACATTTTAAGAAAAAACAAGGTACGTCAAAAGCCCCCCAAGATAATACATCTATTGGGATCAGCAATTTACAATAACAACGTTAAAACAACAGCATTCCATTTTAAAATTGGAGAGCGAGAGCATTGGGTGAAAGATTCAATGGTTTTTTTTTGGGTTTTTTTTTTTTTTTTTTTTTTTTTTTTTGTGTTGTTTATTTTTGTTAGAAGTAAGTACAGTAGTCTGTATTTATATTTAATAAGAAAAATAGTTTTTTTAAAAAAAGTGGAGATATACCTGTGCCCCTCGCCCCTCACGCCCACCTCACCCAACCAATAGTTGGATTAAATCCAAACGTTGTTGCGCCATCTATCCTTGTAAGTATTCGGTAAAGGGTGCCCATGTCTTGGAAAATTGATCTGTTTTTTTCTGCCAAACAAGCCTAATATTTTCCAAATATAGTGTCTCGGGCATGTTTGTAAACCACATCTTCACAGTAGGGACTGATGTGTGTTTCCAAAATTTAAGAATTAGTTTTTTCGCCGCTGTGTGGCCATAACTTAAGAAACGTGTTTGAAATAATGTTAGCTCAGAACAGGCATATGACGAACATAGAGTAATCAATTCTGTGTCGGGGTCCAATTTCATTTATTTATTTTGTTGTTTGTTTATTTTTGTTAGAAGTAAGTACAGTAGTCTGGTACTTAAGTACCTAATACATAAATACATATTTTCATTCTTGTACAACTTCATATTTTTTGGTGCAATAATAAAAGAACAGTGAGAGAAAAGAGAAATAAAGAGTGTCGGAATAGATAGACAAGCAAGTAGAAACAGAAAGTAAAAAAAAAAATAAAGGACAGAGGTAGAAGTTAAAAGATTGAAAGAAAAGGAAAAAGTAATAAGAAATGAAAGATTAGGAGAGATCTACCTATCTCATATTTTTGCCCATTCGTCACCCAGTTCTGAACCATTTAATTTCTAAGGTTATGTTATGTTTGCACCATATGCTTGTATAAAGTTGATATAAACGGAGACCAAATCTTTAAGGGTTACACAAAATGCTGGAGAAACTCAGCGGGTGCAGCAGCATCTAAGGAGCGAAGGAGATAGGCGACGTTTCGGGTCGAGACCCTTCTTCACACTCCTGAAGAATGGTCTCGACCCGAAACGTCGCCTATCTCCTTCGCTCCTTAGAAGCTGCTGCACCCGCTGAGTTTCTCCAGCATTTTGTGTAACCCTCGATTCTCCAGCATCTGCAGTTTCTTCGTTAACAACCAAAATCTTTAAGAATTGGTCTACTTTGCCTAGTAAGAGGAATCTCATTTTCTTCAAGATGTAGCGTTTCAGACATATTTGAGATCCACATTTTGAATGTTGGCGTAGGTGCGTTTTTCCAAAATTTAAGTATATAAGTTTTTTCGCTGTTATTAGACCATAATTAAGAAAGGCTTCTTGGAATATAGTTAGTTTACTTCCCTCTTCCATTGATCCAAAGATAATCAATTCAGTATTGGGGTTTCAATTTTGTGTTAAATAGTTTGTAAAAATTCCAAAAATTTCATTCCAAAATGTATACAGTTTTGTACAAGAGACAAAGGAATGTGCTATAGTGGCATTTTGAGTTTAGACATTTGTCGCAGATGGGGGAAACATTTGAAAATATTTTATTCAGTCTTGTTTTCGAATAATATAATCTATGTAAAATTTTACTTCGGAGTCACGTGAGTGACTACGTGAAGAAGAGCCCGCCTCACGCTGGTAAACGGCCATGACGTCGACGCTGACGGCGGAAGGTGGAAAGCTGCAGTAAGGAGCAGCTCCTCGCAGCGGTCGGACGGGGCCCGCAGGTAAGAACAGTAAAGTTGGGATTTCTTAGCGGGCGCTGGGTAGGTCCAGCAGTATAGGAAATATATTAAATCAGGTCAGAGTCATATTAGTGCTGGATAAGCACAGATGATGAAGTAAACTTATATTCGCGGGTTAAATGCTTCCTGGGGTGAAAAATAAAATATACGGGAAAGCTAGTGCGGAGCCGGTTCCGATACCGGTGGCCGCAGATATACCCGTTAGCGAATTAGTTTACAAAATGATAACCACGGAGAGAAATGCTCCCGAATATGAAAAATGGAAATAAAATAAAATAAAAATCTGAGAGGCCCGTGGTTCTGATGACTCTGACATTGAAAAGTCCTCCAGATAAGTAAACTATGTGGAACTGATTATGGAGCATATGGAGAAAGTTCTCCAAATAATTATGAGACTAGGGTCAAAGTACCCTGAAGGTTCCTAAGATTAGCCCTGAGGGGTTTAATTTATTCTGAATATGGCCATGGGCCTAATTGGAAGTTGGAACTCCGGACCCGGATTTGGGCGGAAGAAGAAGTCTCATGGATGATTGTTGGAAATCCCAATTGATTTTAGGGCTTGCAGAAGGCAGGACCCTGTTGATGTGTGATTTGCATTTTGAAAGCACACCACAAAATAAAAATAAAAATAAAATGTAAAAATATGAAAAAGAGGCCAAAGATGCCTGGAATAGCAAAAGGTTTTGCTATATATGAAGGAAGTGGTTGAGGCTGGCTTTGGAAGAAATCCTAGCTGCCAACATATTATATGTATCTCACCAACTTCATGATTCTGTGATGATTGAAATATTAAAATTGCACAGCACAGGAAATTGTGCCTCATTGGAAGAGCCTACGGTTTCCGTTAATATGGGCATCCATGACTCCAAATATGAGAGCGTCAAATAGTGAGGTTTAAAAATCCTCACAAATTATTCTGCTGCTATTATGGCTTTTGGGCAGATGAAAGGAAAACATAAAATAAAGACGCTATTGTGCAATTCTTTCTATGAAAATTTTATATAATATAAATGGTTATTTGGCCCATTTTTCACCCAAGGTTGCATACCTGTGTCGAGCAAGTGGTGTTTAAACTCTTGGTTATCTGTTTGGAGTAATCTGCCTAACTTATTGAAATTGGATGAAAAGCTAAATATTTTAGCTGCATGCATGAAACCTTCGTCTTTGGACGAAAAGGTATTTTCGCCCAGAAGGGGATTTGATATTGGAAATAGAGGCAGAAATATGTCAAGGAATTTTTATTGTATTGCACAACCAAATACTTACCCGAATTCAGGGGATAAGGAACCACCACGCTCGTATGCAGAGGAATTAAAGACTTGTTCCCTGCTTAAAGAAACTGCGGATTAATCTCCAGTTAGAGGGAGATTACAAAAAGTTTATTAAGACTGGCTTACTATTATTTTTGATCAGTATATTACGAGCAGTTTTCATTAACTACTATTACTTTTAAAAAAAAGAGGTTAATCCTCCTGTACAGAAATAAACCTGCTTATGTTTTCGTGTTTTCTGCAATTGAAAAAGCAGAGATTTATGTTCACATTGCCTAATTATCTGGAAAAGAGGTAATGGAAAAGATTTTGAACACGAGCATAAATTTGTCTTTAATGTTAGAAGGCATTACAGATGATGGTTGCAGAAGTATTCTGGACCTTACAGGTCTAAATAAGTTTGTAGAATACAAACATGTTCAAATGGAGTCATTGAATACTGCAAAATATTTAATTCAGCAGGTTGTTATATGGCTAAGATTGATGAAAAGACGCCTATTATTCTGTACCTATGCATCAGGTTTCGGTGATACTTAAATTTTAATTGGTTGTGACAATTATGGCAGTTAAGCTTTGCCAAATGGACTGAGTTCAGCTTTTTACTCTTTACGAAACTGTTTGAAACCAGTTTAGCCCATTATAGAGCACAAAATGCACATCATTATGGCTTATCTCAATGACATTCTGGTCATTAGTGATTATCAGGAGTCAGCTGAGGACTCAGTTTCAGTTACTAAAGCTTTGTGGTAAGCTAAGGTTCTTAATTCATCTAATTAAGCCCCAGCTGCAGCCAGCACAAACAATTTACTTTTGGGGTTTGTAATTAACCTCAGTGACTATGTTAATACCTTTACCAACAGATAAAGTCGATGATATTTTGGTAACTTGTCATTATCTCATTCAAAACCTTATCCTTCCATCCGAGAAATGGTGACAACCATTGGTGAACTGCTAGCAGCATTTCCTGCAGTAGAATTTGGTTCATTACATTTATTGATATCTTCGAAGGTACAAGATACAAGCTCTCAAAGAGAAGGCAGGACATTTGACAGGCCTATGTAATTAACAAAAGAAGCTGTATTGGAATTTACAATGGTGGGTTTAAAAAAAGGAAAATGTCCCACAAGCTGCTAATAAATATTATGATTAAACAGCCTGAAATGGTTTTTACATACAGATGCTAGTGCTCTCGGATGGGGGGCCACAGATTTATCCTCCAGTTGTGGAGGTAGATGGAAAACTGAAGAACAAGTGTTTCTCCAAGAGTATGGTATTAACTATTTGGAGTTATTGGGGGCCTTTTATGGGCTTAAAGCATATTGTTGTGCTAAACAAGGTCTGCATGTGTTAATACAATTACACAATAAAACAGCTGTTGGTTTACATTAATCACATGGGGAGAGTTGGATCAGTATCATGTGATTGTCTGGTCAATGAGATATGGCCAATGGTGTATTGGTCGGCAGATATGGATTGCAGTAAGCTATACTCCAGGTAAAGACAATGTGGTAGCAGATGAAAGGTCCGGGATTTTTAAAAATAATACGGAATGGATGTTTAAGCCAGCAATATTTAAGAATATTGTTAGACGATTTGGGTTGCCAGAAATTGATTTGTTTGCATCCAGGCTTAATCATCACTTGCCTCATTATGTGTCTTGGGAACACGATCCGGACGCAGTTGCAGTAGATGCATTTTTATTACACTGGGAAAAATGTTCTTTTATGCTTTTCCACCATTTGCTCTGATCCAGAGATGCTTGAAGAAAATAGAGCAAGATTCAGCTTCCGGATTGTTGGTAGTGCCAAATTGGCCAACTCAACCTTGGTTCCCAGTTATGCTGAATATGATTAAAGAACCGTATATGCAGATTCCTAACTGTAGTGATATCTTGACTAATCCAGTAACAAATGAAGATTACCCATTATATGCATATATGAATTTGTTAATCTGCAGGTTTTGACCAGACTACTACAGGAACTGGGATTGTCGGACCAAACTTGACAGTTATTGGCGCATCATGGCGAGATAGCACACAGAAACAATATATGACACATATTAAGAAATGGGAAGAATTTTGCACACAGTCAAAATATTTCTGATGATTCTGTGAATGTTACTCATGTTTTTGGAATTCCTTGCCAATTTGCGCTTTGGCCAACATTTAAGTTTCAGTGCCATTTAACACGGCACGCAGTGCCTTGTCGTCCTATTTAGGGACTTATGACTGGTGAGAAATCAATTGGGTCGCATCCATTAATATCGCGGATTCATTAAAGGAATTTTTTCACATGAATCCGCCAAAACCTAGATATACAGAGATTTGGGATGTGAGCATAGTACTTGCTCTACTTAGAGAATGGACGCCAATTGAAGGGTTGTCATTGGATAGGTTAACATTGAAATTGGTCATGTTAATGTCACTGGTCTCAGCCCAAGAGTGCAAACTTTACAAATGTTGCGTTTAGACTGTATGCATGTGACTACAGATAACGTTGTATTCTATGTTTTACGATCTGATCAAACAAAGTAGACCAGGGAGATCTGGAACAAAGGTAACCTTTCAAGCTTTTCATATTGAGCCTGCTTTGTGTGTGGTTAGACATTTGAACCAATATATTAAAGTTACGGACACTTTTCGAGGAAACGAAAAGACATTGCTGCTTACGCACAAAAAGCCACACACAAAAGCTTCAGTTCAAACTATCTCAAAATGGTTGAAACAGGTGTTGGTTTTAGCGGGAGTAGACACTGATGTCTTCAAATCTCACTCCACCAGGGCGGCAGCTACGTCCGCGGCTCGAAGGGGCGGGACGTACCTCTCGAGCATATTTTAAAAATCGCAGGGTGGAGTAAAGAAGAAACTTTTTCAAAGATCTACAACAAACCTGTTCCACACTATGACAAGCTTTGGACACGCGGTTGGGAGCACTATAATCACCTGCCTTTGTTTGCTATTAATTGCTATAATCAGCTGTTGTAGTCACTGATATCTTTTGTCACTTGTAATCATTTTTTCCCCTCAAATATAAGGAGGGTATTATATGGTCTTTCAGCCATTAAAAAACTTAATTGTGAAAAGATCTAACATTTGTGTGCTTTCTCATGTATGTGTTTACTTAGCCGGACTGTCGTACGGATTAATTCTACGACATAAAAAACACAGAAAGCTTTAAAACTCTTCACGTAGTCACTCACGTGACTCCGAAGTAAAATAGTAAGATTAAACGAGAACTCACCTGTTCGAAGTTTGATCGTTATTTTACGAGGAGTTACGATGAGGGATTACGTGCCCTCCACTCCCACCCTCGTAAAATAAATGATCAAATGGTGGTTCTAAGTCTTTTTATGAGCCTTACTATGTTACTCCGGCTTTGGTGTTCTGTGTTTTTCATGCCGTTGCTTTGAAGTATGCCGTTACCAGCGTGAGGCGGGCTCTTCTTCACGTAATCCCTCATCGTAACTCCTCGTAAAATAACGATCAAACTTCGAACAGGTGAGTTCTCGTTTAATCTTACTATTTTAAATTGAATTAGGTTATGTCTTACATTCATTGAACATTTGTTTACATATAATAGATTTTTATCCCATCTATCGTTCGGAATTTTTATCAATAACTCTTGTTCCCAGTCTCTTCTAATTGCTTCTGTCGTTGGTGTTTCTATATTTAGAATTATATTATATAAGTAAGATATTAAATTGCTTGATTCTGCCTTTCTATTCATTCCTTCCCCAGTAGATCTGGGGTTAAAGTTTGATATCCTTGTATATACTTTTTCAAATAATCTTGAATTTGAAGGTATTTGAAATATTGATTACTTTCAATTATATTTTAGTTGTAATTGTTGGAATGATAAAAGTTTTCCCATTTCATACATATCTCCCATCATTTAATTCCTATCTTTCCCAATGGGTAAACGTTTTATCAATAATGGATGGTTTGAATGAGGGATTATTAGCTATTGGAGAAAGAAGCGATAATTTTCTTAATTTTTAAGTTAATTTTTATTTGTTTCCAAATTCGTATTATACTATGAATAATTGGATTCTTCTTGTATATTACATTGTTCAGTTTTATCGGGGAAAGAAGGATCGCTCCTATATTATAAGGGGAACAATCCTCTTTCTCCATTCTTATCCAATCTACCTGTTGGCAGAACTGTCCAACCAGTAGATTATATTTTTAATATTCACTGCCCAATAATAATACAATAATGTTAGGGGGAGTGTCAGTCCCCCTGATTCTTTAGATTTACACAAGTTTTTTTTTTTATTCTGTGTGATTTATAATCCCATATAAAGTTTATAATATCAGAATCTAATTTTTTGAAGAATTTTTTAGGTATGTATATTGGTATTGATTGAAATAGGTACAATATTTGTGGTAAGAAGATCATTTTTATCGCGTTTATTCTGCCTATTAATGACATCGGCAGTGTCTTCCAAAATTTAATCAGCCCATTTAATTTAGTTAATAAAGGCATATAGTTTGCGTGGAGTAATGATTTATAGTTCCTAGTAATTTGGATGCCCAAATATTTAAATTTTTCTGTTGTAATTCTAAAAGGGAATTTCAACAGATGTGTGTCGACTCTTGAGGTTTATCGTCATAATTTCGCATTTTGTTCCAAATTTATTCTATATCCTGAAAAAGAACCAAATTCCTCTATTAAATTTAGTATATTTGGTATGCTAATTTGCGAATTTGTAATATATAATAATAGTCATCTGCATATAAATGAAATTTTATTATTTGAGTGTTTGGTAATATACCCATGAATGTTCGGAATGGCTTCTTATACTTTCAGCTAAAGGCTCTATCACTAGTGCAAAAAGCAGGGGCGATAACGCGCACCCCTGCCTATTGCCCCTTGCTAAGTGAATTTCGGGGATAATATATTATTAGTCAGTATTTAGCCGTCGGCTTATCATATAATAGTTTTACCCATGAAATAAAATTATCTCCCATATTAAATTTTTCCAATACTTTGAATAAATATTGCCATACTACTTGATCAAAAGCTTTTTCTGCATCCAATGAAATAATTGCTAGTTTCTTCTTCAGTATTATGTGAGAACATTATATTAGACAACCGTCTCAAATTGTTAAATGAGTATCTCTTTGGTATGAACCCTGTTTGGTCCGGATTTATTAGTTTACTAACATATTTACTCAATCTTCTCGCTAGGGTCTTCGTTAATATTTTTTGGTCTGTATTTAGGAGTGCAATAGCCTCTATATGAGCCTGGGTCTTCTAGATCTTATCCTTTTTTGGTATAAGTGTAATAGTTGATTCAGTTAGTGTTTCTGGTAGTTTAATTTTTCTTTAAAAATGTATATATACATCTTGCAACCGTGGAGAAATTATTTCGTAGAATCTTTTATAGAATTCATTACTGAAGCCATCTGGTCCTGGGGTTTTGCCGTTCTTCAACGAACTAATTGTTTCTTCTATTTCCTGTAGTGTAATCTGAGCTCCTAATGCCTCTTGTTCCACCATATTTAATTTTGGAAGATTACAATTATCTAAGAAATTTGCAATTTGAGTATTATTTGCAGAGGTTTTCGATGTATATAAGTTTTGATAAAATTGAGCAAATCTTTTATTAATATCTTTAGGTAGTGTTAGTAATTCCCCTTTGTCTGATTTAATTTTTAGTAATTGTATTTTCTGTGTCCCTTTTTTTCAGTTGGCGTGCTAAGAGTTTATGAGGTTTATCACCAAATTCAAAATTTTCTTGTTTTGTAATTTGAAATAATCTCATTATTCTGGCCGATAAAATTTTATTTAGTTTATATTTTAGTATTATTATCCTATTATGTTTATCTATAGTTGGTTCTTTGGCATTTTCTGAATCTAATTGTCTAATTTGTTGTTCTAACTGCAATTGTTCAGTATTATTCTTTTTATTTTGGAAAGCTTGATATGAGATTATAATTCCTCTAATAAATGCCTTAAAAGTTTCCCATAATAAAGAGGGGTGAAATATCTGGTGTATCATTTGTCTCAAAGAAGAATCTCATCTGCTCTTTTAAATATGTGCAACCTTTGTGAGTTATTTAAAATTTGGGGGGTTAAACCTCCAAAACGAATTTTTATCGGGCATTCCTTCTAATTTTAAAGAAAAAGTTAACGGGGAATGATCAGAAATGATACTATTATATGATATTTAGAATTATATGTATATGGAATTAGTTTTGTGTCCACTAAGAAATAATCAATACGTGAATATGTTTTATGTACTGTTGAATAAAATGAATATTCCCTACTTACTGAGTTAGCGATCCTCCATACATCTGTTATATTAGAATTTTTCATGTATGTATTTAGGAGTTCACTCGTTTTAGATTTTATGTTAGTCCTTTTTTGTTTTGCTGATTTATCCAAATATGGATCTAAAACACAATTCAAATCTCCCCCTATTATCACATTTTGATGATTAAGTTCTGAAATTATATCCAAAATTTTACTAAAAAATTGGGGGTTGTCAAAATTAGGAGCATAAATATTTATCAAAGTAAGTGGAGTAGAATTATATTTCTCCCGTAAACTATGACGTACCTCCCCTCTTTATCTGCTATAGTATTCTTTAATTTAAATGGTATACCTTTACGAATGATAATAGCCGTGCCTCTAGATTTAGAAGTAAATGAAGAGTAGTATGTTTTCCCAATCCAATTTGCCTTCAATCTTATCTGTGTTTGATATTTCAGATGCGTCTCTTGTAAGAAAATAATGTCACTTTTTAAGGCTTTTAATTGGGCAAAGATCTTACCCCTTTTAATTGGTTCATTAGCGCCCCTTATATTCCAACTACAAAACGTGATTCCTCCAGTTTTATTTTGTTTATCGTCTTGCATTATGGATCATGTTAATACCTTTACTTCATATGGTGCAACCAAGAACCTTATAACTCCAGATGAAGGATGATCATCCCCAGCTGTTAAGTTTTGTTGGCATCTCTCCTTCAGAATAAACCTTGAAAAAGACCAGAAAGTGTAGAGTCGTGAAAAGATAATTAACAAACAAAAAGTGATATTATAATATCCAAAAATAAAGATATTATAATTAAAAACAAGCCACCAACAGGTGGTAGAAAATTGTTATTGACTTCCGTAGATGTTTTTATATGTTTCGCTCTGCCCCCTTGACCAATTATTATTAATTGGAAGAGAGAGCGATACAAAGTTCAAAATTATATATATATATATATATATAATAAAACATACTCCAATAGCTAGATTAGAAATTTATCTTCCAGGAGGAAAAACAAAATAAAAAAGTAGTTTCCAAATTAATTATATATTTAAATATAACAGTAATTATGTTAATTATATATCCATATCTATCAATATGCCTAGATTTATTACAATTAAGTCTCAAACTTTTGTATCAGACAACAGCAGGTCCCAAGGGGTTAACCAAATTCAGACCCTTGGATAATTTCCAAGTATCTGAATCTCCTCCCCCCTCTACGCACGATCTAGATTAAGTCTACTGTATCCATAAAATGTGTTAGTATGTTATTAATACTACCCAATTTTATTAATTATATTTTATGTTAGTATGTAATTATATGTTTCTTAAATCGTATTCAATATTACACTATATTCTCAATTTATTTTCCCCGCCACAGTTTCTCTTCTTTGTCAGTCCTTTGTTGAAATGAAAACTTAAAATCCGACCTTGAATTAACATTCCAAAGATAAAGTCTAGACAGTGGCCTCGAGGAAGATTTCGCCATTTTAACAAGAGCAGTCTTTTTTGTATGTTAAAAAAAAAAGAGACACAGTCCTTTCTTTGTCGCTTCTCCTCGATGTTATTGTAGGAGACCAGCTCCTAACGATCAGTAGACCTCCTTTGTGATACTTTGTGCATATTTAAATGCCTCTTCTGGATCCGTGAATGCACGTTCAACAGGTTATAAAGAAATTTCAATTTTAGCGGGATATACTATCCCATATCTTACTCCGAGACCTCTTTCAGTAGTCTTCTCGTGTTTGTAAACTTATTCCTCTTTTCCATGACTTCAGCTGGAAAATCACGGAAGAATCTTAGTTTGTCTTCTCCAAACATCAAATTCCCTCCATATGGAATCTTTTTCATAATTCCTTCCAAGGTTGAAATGTCATAGAATTTCAGAATAATCTGTCTTGGGGGGGCAGTTAAGCTTGCTTGAGCCTTACGTCGGACTCGGTGAGCCATATCTATTCTCGGGATTCAGGCAGCTTAAGTACTTGTTTGAGTAAATTGGCAGCAAACTCCTGAAAGTTTTGTCCAATCTCCGTTCCTTCTTTTAATCCAATTATCCTCAAATTTTGTCTCCTTGATCTTGCCTCCAAGTCCGTGCATTTATACTTCATTTTAGCAAGCTCCCTCCCAATGATTTCTTGTTCCTGTTTTAGTCTCTTTATCTCCTTAGCCATCTCAGTTATCGTATTGTCCATTCCTTCCATAGCCACCTCAGTAGATTTTAGCATTGTATCCAGTTTTTTATTACAATCCTTATCAACCTGCTTAATTTTTTTATTTAAAATCCTCCTCAACTTCGACCACACGTTTGGTTAAGTCATCAATTTTCCCCATCAGCGTATCATTACCTTGTTTAATTTTTTCAGAGAGGCTTTTGTCCAGCACGAGGTTCTCCTCTCGTATCAGTTTTGAAATAACTTCAGTGACTGAAGCTAATACTGACTTTTCCAGGTGTTCCATTTGTTCCTCCATTAAAGTCAATTCTGTAGAAGGATTTCGGGAATCAACTTCTTCTTCTGAACTTCCAGCTGATGTTTGAGGGGATTGAGGAGTCTTTTCAGGTTTTTTTCAAGTAGGCTCTTGTAGCAGGTATTGAAGTGGCTTTTGCAGACTTCTGGCGAGGTTTCTGTTTTTTCATTTAAAACTGCAATTATTCTCTGTTATCAGCAGGATTCTGATAACACACAAATTAAATAGCAGCTCCGGTAGTTATTTTCAGAACTCCCCCGTCTTCCAACTCATATTTTAGCACATTAAAACATTCTTCGGGAGCAGAGCGAAACAGCGACGTCTCTCACCCCACCATTGACGCCACCGGAAGATGATTCAATGGTTACTTCTGTGAAAAAGCGAACTATCCACAGTGAAGCAGATTATTATCTGAGTGGTGTCCGATTAGGAAAGACGGAGGTGCTAGGAGACTTTGGAGTCCTTGTTTATCGGTCACTCAAAGTAAGCATGTCAGTACAGCAGAAGTGACAGACGGACAATAGGTGCAGGAGTAGGCCATTCGGCCCTCAGAGCCGGCACCGCCATTAAATGTGATCATGGCTGAACATCATCAATCAGTACCCCGTTCCTGCCTTGGAAAAAAATAGCATGTTGCCTTCATAGCGAGTTGATTGTGTACAGGTGCAACGGGTATCTACTGCAGTCGTATAGGGCCCTGGTGTGACCACGCGTGGATAATTGTGTGCCGTGTTGGTCTCCTAATTTGAGGAAGGTCATTTGTGCTATTCATGGAGTGCAGCGCAGGTTCTCTAGGTTAATTCTCGGGATGGCGCGACTGACATATGAGGAAAAAAATCGATCGCCTGGGTTTTCGTTCACTGGAATTTAGAAGTATGAGAGGGGATCTTACAGAAACATCTAACATCCTTAAGGGATTGGACAGGCTAGATGCAGGCAAAACGTTTCCGATGTTGGGGGAGTCCAGAACTATCGGTCGCAGATTAAGAATACGGTTATGCCTTTTAGGACTGAGATGAGGAAAAGCTTTTCCACCCAGAAATGTGTGAATCTGTGGAATTCTCTGCCACAGTAGGCAGTGAAGGCCAATTCATTATATTTATTTAAGGGAGTGTTAGATGCAGCTCTGAGGGCTGACGGAATCAAGTGAGAAAGCAGAAACGGGGTACTGATTTTGGATGATCAGACAGTATCAAGTTGAATGGAGGTGCTGGCTTGAAGGGTCGAATGGCCTATTCCTGCACCTGTTTTCGATGTTTCTATGTTTCTAGGAAGAGGACTCATGGAGGACACTGCGGGGTTAATACTGGAATATCTGGTCTGTATCCTGCACTGGCTAGGGGCATCTGTGAACATTGCAGTGAATGAAAGCTGATGTTGACATTTAGCGTCCAGTCAATAGTCAAGAGTTTTATTGTCAGACGTCCCAGTTAGAACAATGAAAAACGTACTTGCAGCAGCACAACATAATATGTAAACATAGTCCACGGTAAACAGTATAATAAAGGAGAAAGCAATAATTAAATTTTAGTTTGCGTGAAAACACATACAAATATACATATATATAGATCAATATATAGATATATACACACATATATGTGTGTGTGTGTGTGTGTGAATACATTCCTGCGCACAGGGCATAAACAGCCGCAGAAGTCAATACTTACGAAGGCGGACTGTGCTTAATCTGATCTCCCGTTTGCCAAATATTTAATTCCCCAACCCATTTCCTCGGTGACGTTTCTGTCCTGGGTTTCCTCCATTGTCAGAGTGAAAACAAACGAAAATTGGAGGAACAGAACCTCATATTTCACTTGGAAAGATTGCAAACCAGTGGTAGGAATACTGACTTCTCTAAATTCACGTACCCCTTGCAGCGTTTTCTGTCTCCGAAATTCACCCACCCAAGTCGTTGTACGAACTTCAAAGGTGGCTTGTCGAGTCTCATTGTCTGTAACTCGTTTTCACCAAGCCCACAGCTAACAATGGCCTATTTCCATTATCATCCTAAGTTTCTTGCATATCTTTCATTCATTTGTTCTATATCTCTCAAAATCAACGTCTATATCACTCGTTTCCCTCTCCCTTGAATGTAAGTCTGAAGAAAGGTCCCGACCCGAAACGTCACCCATTCCTTTTCTCCAGATAAGTTGTTTGACCCGCTGAGTTACTCCAGGGTTTTGTGTCTATCTTTGGTGTAAACGAGCATCTGCCGTTCATTCCTACACATTTACATCCTCCATGTTCATCCACTGTTCCCTTACTTTGCCACCATTATCCCCCATCATGCTGTAACATGCTGATACTGCACTTGATCAAATTTAAGTGACTCCCGCATGTCAGTTGTGGACCCTCCCATTAACAGCTGCTTCCACTCTCCCTTTCCTACCTCATGCCTCATGGACTGTAATGTGCTTTCTCACAAGTAAACTCAATACGTAACGCATCAGTAAACGTACATTTATGTATGTATTCGCTGAGTGCCAACGTGCCATTTTCCCTGATTCGTCATACAACACCTCCACCTATTTTGCCTCTAATATCGAGAGGAATGATGAAAAAAGAAGTAAATATGATGAAGGTCATTTAAAGGTCATGTTAGCAGAGGCTATACATTGATTTCGAAGGTGATGAGACTAGAACGTGTGGCGAATTTGGGTGAGCATAATATTTGGAGGGTTAGAAAAGGACCTAACGAGGGAGTAATTCAAGGGGCAAGGCAACATCGTAGGAGAAGATTGGCGGGTGATGTTTCGGATCGTGGATCTTCTCAGATTAAATGTGGTGCCAGGATGAAAGCTGGAATTGTGTGGGATTGGAAGCTGACTATAGGCATACACACGCACACACACACACACACACACACACACACACACACACACACACACACACACACACACACACACACACACACACACACACACACACACACACACACACACACACACACATAGTATAGAGTAACGCAGCAGGACAGGCAACATCTGTGGAGAGAAGGGATGGGTGACGTTTCGGGTCGAGACCCTTCTTTACACCGATGGCAGGGGAGAGGGAGATACATAGATACCGGTTAAACGCACTCCACACACACAAAGTCGAGACTCGCCCGCAAGGGCATATTTGTAAACACCTTAGATAGACCCACATTGTTGGAGTAACTCGGCGGGATAGGCAGCATCCCTGGGGAGAAGGAATGGGTGACTTTTCGGGTGAAGCTCTTTTTAGATCGATATCAATGGGTGAGGGAGGAGCATGGATAAGGAAGTGTACTGATATGGTCATGTAATGTGTAAAAACAGGACAAAGGGAATGAAGATCATGCAAAATGTAGAAATGATCATTGTTAATGCGGAGAAGGTAACAACAAAGCAAATAGAGATAAAATGTAATCGGAAACAGTAAGAGTGGTCGCAGAACTCGGAAGGGGGAGGGTTGGAGAGAAATGGACAACATGGTTACTTGAAGATAGATAAGTCAATGTTCTTACCGCTTGTGAGTAAGCTGCCCAAGTGAAATGTGAGGTGCTGTTCCTGCAATTTGAAATGGCCCTCACTCTGACAATTGCAGGAGGCCGAAACCAGAAAGCTCAGTGTGGGAATGGGATGGCGAGTTACGGCGTTTAAGCAACCGTGAAAATCAGTTAGTTTGGGCGGACTGCTTCACCTGCATATAATGACGGAGTACTTGGACGGAGTCGAGGGGGAGGTATAGTGTACATCTGCAGTACCTCACGACTCATTTTGTAGGCACCTTCCTGCTTACAGGCCATGCACGCCGATTGAGTGCGCACTTATGCAGGCGAACTGTGCCTAACTGACTTGCCGGTTAGCCACACATTTTAACTCCCCCTTTCCCCACCCCCACAGCATAAAGTACTGTCCAAGGCCTCCTCCATTGTGAGAGTGAGGCCAGAAATAAAGTGGAGGAACAATACCTCATATTTTCGCTAGGGCTGCTTACGACCCCCCTGAGCAAAGGCATGAATATTGATTTATCTAACTTCAAGTAACCCTTGCATCTTCCTCTCTCTCCCGAACATCCCCCACCAAGTGGTTGCTTTAACTTCAAAATTGTTTGTCGCGCCTCACTGTTTGTAACTCGTTTTCAACCGCGCCCATGGCCGACCATGGCCTGTTTCATTTATCATCGTTCCTTTTTTGCATAAATTTCTTTCATTTGGCTATATTTCTCGATGTCACCGTCTATATCCCTCGTTTCCCTCTCCTCTGACCGTCAGCCTGAAGAAGGGTCCCGACCTGAATGGTCAACTACTTCTCATTATCGGTTTTGAAAGTAACTGTCTGACCCCGCTGTGTTACACCAGCTGTTGTGTCTATCTTCCGTGTAATCCTATGTCTACAGTTCCTTACCACACTTTACAACCTCCTAGTCATCCACGGTTCCCTTACTTTATCACCCTTATTCCCACATCATGCTGAAACTTGCTGATTCTGCAAACTTCGTCAAATGAAATCTAAACGACGCCTCATGTCAGTTGCGGACGCACCCATTAACAGCTGCTCCAAATCTACCATCCCCAGCTCATACATAAAGACATTGTAAGTCTGGGTGATATTGTTTTTTTTGTAAGTCAGCAGTTAGAAATAAAATGGTTTAAAAAGTGAGTCCACGATGAGGGTTTATTTCCGTCAGAAGATTCTCAGCACGAAACGATACCCATTCCTTCCCTCCAGAGGTGCTTACCTCTCACCCTCTGAGTTACGGCAACATGTTGTATCTATCATTAAGGATATTGTATTCTGCTTTTCCACAAGTAAGCACATTCCCCCAACATGCAGACCCGTTCCCAGTTCAAACATTGATGAAGTAGTGAAGTGGGAATCGCTATCCCCAATTATACCCCATCACGGTAACACCATTCAACTTGCCAGATTCGTTTCCCAATAACATGTCCAATATGTCCTCTCCTCGAGCTGGACTATCCATTCACAGTTTTAAGGAAGCATTCCGAGATATCCGCCTAATACATTCGGCCGCCTCTAAGTTAGCCTAGTCAATATTGAGTAAGAATGGTCACCCGCCACAATAACTCTGCAGTTTGTGTTTTTGTTTTTGTTTTTAAATGTTATTAGAAGTAAGTACAGGAATATGGCACCAAGGTGCCAAACATATATTGACATATTACATTTTATGTACACAGCTCATTTTTTTAATAATGAAAAAGAAAAAGAGTGACTAGAATAAAATATAGAGAACGTCGTGATATATAGTGTGTGAAAAGGGAAAAAAGTGTGAAAGAAGAAAATTGATAAAAAAAAGAAAAAGAGAAGAAAGTAAGAGATAAGATCGTTATCTATAATTCTTGAACTTCCCTCACCCCAGTCCTGAAACAGTTAGCTTCTACGATTTTGTCGCACCATATGCTTCCAAAAATCGACAAATGGAGTCCAACTCGTTAAGAATTGGTCGGATTTTATCTGTTGGGGAAAGAGTCGCATTTCCTCAAAATGTGCGGTGTCCAACATGATTGAATCCACGTTTTAAGCGTTGGTATAGAGTTTTTTCCAAAGAGTTATGTATTAATATTTTGCGTCGTTATTAACCATGATTAAAAAAATAATTTCGAGATGAGTTCAATTCATTCCAATCTTCCATTACTCCAAATATATCATTTCTTGCATTAGGCTTTCCATTTATCTTGGAATAATTTTGAAATATATGAAAATATCACTCCAGAATTTACAAAGTTTTAAGCCGGAAACAATAAGAGTGTGTTATTAGTTGCGCTTTTTGGGGATAGGACATTTATCACAATATGGGGGACGTTTTTGGATAGAATTTAGTCAATTTAGTTTAGAATAATATAATCTATGTTAAAATTTTAAATTGAATTCAAATTAAATCATTACATTAATCGGGACATTGTGTGTATATATCAAAATAACTTTCCCTATGTTTCTTCGTAATTTTGATCATTAATTCTCGTTCCCAATCTTCTCTACTGTGCCTCTGTCGATGGTAAATCTGCAGTTTTTACATCCATTCCGTAACAATCGCACACGTCTGGATCCTTCTTCTTAAGTTGGCTCATGGGTGGCCTTTAGTATAATTCCTATTTGTGTGAATGCTCTTTTCTTAATTTAGTTTGAGCTCAACCTTTTAAAAAGGCTCCAGTAAAAGTACATTACTGTATATGCTCTCTGAGTACCACTGTGACATTCTCCCTCATGGCGACTCACAAACGCCTCCACCTTTTCGCCTCGCTCTTTGGTTGGGGAAGACCAATGACATACAGATGGCAATATAAGTGCAATTATTTAAAGGAATTTAAGGAGAGGCATCATTGATTTCGAGGGGGTGATTGGGGCAAACAAACGTGGTTTAGGACTATGGTCATAATATAGGCACAAATGCGTGGTTGTAACTCAGCGGCGGGACAGGCTGCATCGCTGGAAAGACGGAATGGGTGACGAATGGTGGTCGACGGGACGTTTCTTCAGACTAATGGAAGGGAGAGGAGATACATTAGACTAGGAAATGTAAAGGGTGAAAAGGGACAGATGGGGAATGGAGATCAAGGAAAATGTGAAAGAGTTTATTGATAGCTGGGAGATGGTAACTACTCAACAAGCATATATTAAACTGTAGTCGGAGGAAGTAGGGACTGGTCGGAGATAGCTGTTGCCTCCAATTTTTGCTGGCTCCTCTGACAATGGAGGACACCGATGCAAGATAAGCATGTGGTGAATTTCATTGATGACGAATCGTCTCGTCGCATTTGCATTTGCTGATGTAATAAAGTGATCGCGATATTGCTTTGTTGTGCGTATATGACAGCTGCCACGGAAATGAACGGATGTGATTGAGCTTGCCTATGTCACACCAAGCAAAACAGTCAACAATTCTATTGAAGTATTGTAGATGTTTGTTCATGGCATCACTAATTTAAAGTCCTGTCCCAACATCTTATATTCTGCGCAAGTAAACTTGCCAAATAAACATTTGGCCTTGTCAAATTCTGTCCTGCATCCTCTGACCCTTTCATGCCAAGAAAGTATCAAACATGGATCCTGGATCTATTGTACCAGAGAATACCTGCATCTATCGTGAATGCGTGAAGCTGGTGAAAATGCAGTGATCTCGATTATGTTATCAATGACTTCCACGGGCCTACACATTTTGAGGGTTTGTGTTGTTGAGCCGCCAGATGGTACGGATCGTAAATCCCGAGATGCCTCATATGTGTTAATTGAGATTTTCTTTGTTCCCTATCTCTTCGGTGTTTACTCTCTATCTCCCCACATCTGTCTTTATCCTACCTCTTCTCGCTCTATTTCTCGTCTATCCACGCCCGCGCATACAACCTTTTCTCACCTCCCATTTCTATCTCCAATCCTTGCGAGTTTTCTCCAAGGTGTTCCCAAGGTCACTCTTCTTTACCTCTGTCTTACGCCTCTGATCTCTCTCTCTCGTGTCTCTCTTCTCTCTCTCTCTCTCTCTCTCTCGTCTCTCTCTCTCTCTCTCTCTCCTTTCTCTCCCCACCCTTCTTTTTTTTCTCTCTCCCTCCCTCTCTCCCTCTCTCTCTCTCTCTCTCTGCCTCTATCTGCTCTCTGACTCTCTCTCTCTACTCTTCTCTTTCTCTCTATCTCTTACACACAGACATACACACACGGCCCACGCTCGCTTCTGCTCTCTCCCTCCCTCCTCTCTCTGCTCTCTCCCTCTGTTCTCTCGCTCTCCTCTCTCTCTCTCTCCATTTCTCTGTTGAAGCTGTCACCACGGTGACGAGGTCTGTGCCGTGCCTACGGTACAGGTGGCAGCGGCCCACGAGTGATGGAACCGCTGCCAGGGATGACGAAACACCTTGCATCGTGCATGCACGTGTCGCTGCGTTTTGGCGGTCTTGGCACGGGACGCACGGTGAAGCGCCAATGTGTCCAAACCAGCTTTCGGCAGCCCATGCTACATGACGTAAAGGCCACGAGTATCAGCGAACGGTTAATCGGGATTGCGTAACACAAAAAAGACGATGCTTCGGTCATAGGACACCTTCGTAAACCGCTCAGATAGACACAAACATGCTGGAGTAAACTCCAGCGGGAAGGCAAATCTCGGGAGAGGAAGTTTTGGTGACGTTTCGACTGGCAGCCCTTTTTCTGCTGATCGATCTTAATGGGAGGAGGAAGGTTTGTAGGTAAGATGTTTGTTGGATGTGGAAAACAAATACAAAGAATGTAGATGCAAGAAAATGTCGGGAATTTATCACCGTTGATGAGAGAGAGAAAACAAAATAGCAAAAAGAGATTAATGTAGTCGGAGACCGTAAGCTACGTCGACGAACTGGGAAGTTGTGGAAATGAGAG
>JAVHYY010000416.1:0-26581 GCA_035221665.1 Okamejei kenojei | reverse complement strand
CGGTTAAGGTGGTCTGGGTGTAAAGGGTTAAGGTGAGTCTGGGGTGTAAAGGGTTAAGGTGAGTCTTGGGTATGGTGTAAAGGGTTTAAGGTGAGGTCCTGGGTGTAAAGGAGTTAGGTGGACTGGGTGTAAGAGGGTTAAGGTGAGTGTGGGTGTAAAGGGTTAAGGTGACTGGGTGTAAAGGGTTAAGGTGAGTCTGGGTGTAAAGGGTTAAGGTGAGTCTGGGTGTAAAGGGTTAAGGTGACTGGGTTTGTAAAAGGGTTAGGTGAGTCTGGGTGTAAAAGGGTTAAGGTGAAGTGGATTAGTAGCCAGGACGTGAGCACTGGACGCTGCCGGCGTACTTTTCCCGGTTGGGGGCGGGGCCAGGCCGCCAGACGCATGCCCGTGACAAGCCTGACGCCACTCAGGGCACATGCGCGGGTGGCCAAGGGGGCCATGACATGACACAAGTCTTATGATAATAATAATACTAATATCATCAATAATAAACTGTTTGTTGCCTGGGTACACTATCCCAACTATTCTATGTTACTGGCAGGTTAGTGTGTGGTTTAATAGATGGGGTTCATGTTAAAAATAAGGTCATGTGATAGGAGAAGAATGTAGGCCATTCGGCCAATCTAGCCCACTCCGCAATTCAATCACGGCGCTGATCTATTCACCCTCCTAGCCTCTTTCTCCTGCCTTCTCCCCATAACCCTGACACCGCACAAATATCATGGGGGGATGAATCAGCCATGGTCACATTAGAATACAATAGAAAATGGTGCAGGAGGCCATTCGGCCCTTCGATGCCAGCACCGCATTCATTGTGATCATGGCTGATCGTCCCCAATCAATAACCCGTGCCTGCCTTCTCCCCCATATCCCTTTGACTCCCACCTGCCCTGAGCTCTATCTAACTCGCTCTTAAATCATCCAGTGACTTGGCCTCCACTGCCCTCTGTGGCAGGGAATTCCACAAATTCACAACTTCTGGGTGGAAAGGTATTTTCTTCCACCTCAGTCTTAACTAACCTCCCCTTTATTCTAAGACTGTAAGCCATTGGTTATGGACATTCTAAGACTGTGGCCCTGGTTTGGGTAACTTGTTTCCTGCCATCTAGCTTGTACAGTTTATAATTTTCTGTTTCGTATAAGAACCTCCCCTCATCCTTCTAAACTCAGGTGAGTGAATAGATGGGGTTCATGTTAATAAGGTAAGGTGATAGGAGAAGAATAGGGCCATTTGCCCATCTAGCCCACTCCGCCATTCAATCACGGCTGGATTCTATCTCACCCTCCTAGCCCATTCTCCTGCCTTCTCCCCATAACCCATGACCCCGCACTAATCAATGGGGATGATCAGCCATGAATCACATTGATTGGCTAGGGGTGCTGGCTCGAAGGTACGAATGGCTCTACTCCTGCACCTATTGTCTATTTGTTATATTGTCAAGAAACAGTTGGACAGGTACATGGATAAGACGGGTTTGGCGGGATATGGACCAAGCGACGTCACGCTGGGACATGTTGGGCGGTGGTGTGCCGGCGGTTGGGCCAATGGACCTGTTTCCACGCTGTATCACTTTGTGTCTAGGTCGATGGGCATGTTGGCCGGTGTGGGCCAGAATGGGCCGAAGGTGCCTGTTTCCACTGTATATCACTATGTGACTCGATCCACTCTATTCAAGACCATTAAGAAGGGGAGGGCAGCGCAATGCCTCACAGCGGCAGAGACCTTGTTTGGGTGTTGGTCGTGTGTACAGTCTGCACGTTCTCCTGTGACCTCGTGGGGATTCTCCGGTTCCCCCGTTTCCTACCACATTGCAAAGATGTGCGGTTTTGTAGGTTAAGTTGTCCTGTGTGATCGCGGAATGGATGGAAAGAGAGTGGGATGACTAACGACCAGTGTGAAGGGTAATCAAGGCTCGGCGTTGGGACTCGGTGGCCAAAGGGCCGTTGTCATGCTGTATCTCTAAACTAATGATGGAAGTGTATGTAAGTGATGCAATATGGGTCACAGTTCTATAGAGGACATTTCTCACAAACTGCCTCTGAGGCGGGTGTGAGGCGGTTCTCTGGTTGCTTTTCAAGAGAGAGGCTAGATAGGGCTCCTTAAAGATACGGATAGTCAGGGGATATGGGGAGAAGGCAGGTACGGGGTACTGATTGGGGATGATTCAGCCCGTGATCACAGTGAATGGCGGTGCCTGGTGGAAGGGCCCGAATGGCTCCTCCTGCACTATGGTCTTTGTTACTTGGATTGTCTTCTGTGGAATGTGGAGAGAGAGACATGTTGGAAGTAGTGTAACAATGATGTAGGGACAGATAGGGTTCGACAGCCACAGAACCTTTTTCCCAGGGTGGTAAAGTCCTAATAGGTATAATGGTAGAAGGGGACAAAGTTAATGGAGTGTGTGTGGCAAGTTTATTGACAGAGTACGTGGGGGCCTGGAACACTATGCCAGGGTTGGCCACACACTCAGGTAGAAGGAAAACAGGAGCCTGAAAATCTTGCAACATCAGGTTCAGGAACAGCTGCTGGCCCACAGGCCATTCAGGCTATTAAACTCAAATTAAACAAAACTCTGAATTTATAGCCTATTGCAACTGTTTATGCTTATTTATGTGTGTTATCATATATATATATATCTAAGGTTATATGGACACATTGACATGTTCTGTATTTTTTATCCTTACTATATTCTGTCGTGCTGAGCAAAGGCAAGAATTTCATCGTCACCTCTGGGACATGACAATAAAAAGCTTCCCATCTCCCCCCCCCCCACCCCCCCCCCCCCCCCCCCCGCCCCCCCCCCCCCCCCCCCCCCCCCCCCCCCCCGTCTGCTTTGCGGCAAATGACGCTCCTCCGTAACTCCCCGGTCCAATTCTTCCCTTCGTATCCGCTCCACCCCTCCTGGGCACTTTCCTTGCAACCGCACGAGCTTGCTACACTTGTCGCTTTACCTTCCCTCGACTCATCCAAGGACCAAAACAGTCGTTCAGGCGGGCAGTGGTTCAACCTGCACTCTCTCCAACTCATCTACTGATCCGCTGCTCTAGAGTCAGCTGATCTACATCGGCTTGAGACCAAGCGTAGGTTCTTGGCGATCGTTTCGCTCCATCACCTCGCTCGCTCCTCAAATAACAACTAGAAGGCCTATGTGGCCGTTAGGCTGCAGGATCCCACCCCGCGCCCAGCATGTTTGAAAATAACTCATCATTTTTCAAGTGTTTATTGCAGATAATATTACACACAAATGTAAACAGATCACCAATTGTCTATATAACCTCAATCACAAAATAAAACGGAGGAAAGGGAAAAAGACACCACTTTTCCGTCAGGCTTGCTATCAGTCAGGTGATGGATTACCATTGCATTGGCTGACGTCCAGGCTTGTAACATGCGCGCACTGGACACCACTCGCAAGCCTTCCCAAAACACGAGTTTGTCAGCGTAGCTGCCAACGCCGGGGGTGGCGGGAGGGGAGGAGGGGGGGGTCTGCTGTGTCGCTGGGGGGGGGAAGGAAGAGAGAATCCTGCCGCCGCCCTCCCCTCCGGCCCACGCAACAATTATCTAAAGAGACGCTTCGGAAGCGCGGGGGGAATGGTGGGGGCAGGCAGTGGTGAGGAGTTGCATCGTGTGTGTGGAACAGAATGATAGCCTTCTCCCACCCCACCCACCCCCCCACCTAATCTTGCATCAGTCTGGAAGATGGGGTTCAGCCCGAAACGTTGCCTATTTGAGTCTGAAGAAGGGGTTCGGCCCGAAACGTTCCCTTCGCTCCATAGATGCTGCTGCCAGAGTTTCTCCAGCACTTTTGTCCAGCTGTGTAGAACAGGAGCTGTGCTGTACGGTTCCATGAGGGAGAGGTTTTGGTTTTAGGGTGAGGGGTGCAGTGTTGGGCCACTAAACTGGTCCTGTGTCGGGGTGGTTCGTGTTGTGGGGAATTGAAAAGGACTCCCGAACCAAATCAGTATACGGAGATCCACTCAATCAGGTTCACAGTGAGGCCAGGAGTCACTCCATGCATGAGGTGTATCACATCCACATACCCTAGGGCTCAGGACACTTATTCTATTTATAACTCCTCTGTGATCTACTCCCCCACCCCCTGACTTAGATCCCAGTCACTCTGACCCACTCCCAGGGCTCTGCTATTCTATATGATAGTCACAGAATGATACAGTGTGGAAACAGGCCCTTCGGCCCAACTTGCCCACACCGCCCAACATGCCCCATCTACACTAGTCCCACCTGCTTGGCCCATATCCCTCCAAACCTGTCCTATCCATGTACCTGTCTAACTGTTTCTTAAGTGTTGGGATAGTCCCAGCCTCAACTACCTCCTCTGGCAGCTCGTTCCATACACCCACCACCCTCTGTGTGGAAAAGTCACCCCTCAGATTCCTATTACTTCTTTCCCCCTTCACCTTGAACCCGTGTCCTCTGGTCCTCGATTCCCCTACTCTGGGCAAGAGACTCTGTGCATTATCTATTCCTCTCATGATAGATGATATAAAAAAAAACCCTCCCGATACCCAGTTAGATTCCAGCCTGCAACCCACTACTGGGGGGTCTGTGAATATATATATATATAACACCCCCCTTCCCTAGACCCCTGGATTAGACCCATTCCCATGGATGTGTTATTCGATATATATAAACACTTTGAACCTGTGAATGAGATGTCCGACGGCGAGTCGCGTCTAATCTGGAATACTTTGTTTCATCTGTGGAAACACAAATGGGGCTGCTTTTAGTCATCTCTTGCAAATGAGTTGAGGATTGCGATGCTGGCAGGGCAGGGCAGGGAGGGCAGTGGAGTGAGTCCTGTACTCCAGGCGCTGTGCAGAAGGGACATGGACCTGAGTTTACAACTGACCACGTGCTGATGACGGGACAATACAAGACTTGTGTGACGAACACGATGAGGGGAGCGCCGGCATGTAGCTGAAATGCTCCGTCCAACAGGTGATTAGAACGGGTGTCAAGGGTTCTGGGGATGAGGAGGCAGGGATCAGCCATGATTGAATGGCGGAGCGGACTGGACGGGCCGAATGGCCTGATTCCACCCCTGTGTAGAAGGGAGGTTACTCTGTCTCCAGCCTGTTCCTGTCCCAGGGCAGTGTGTGTGTGACAGCAGTGTGTGAGGGGAAGCTTCACTCTGTCCAACCCCGTGGTTATGTGATGATGTGATATTGCAGGAGGAAACGTACAAACACAAGTCTCACTCTGTGTGTGTGTGCGTGTGTGTGTGTGTGTGTCGGACCCTGGGAGTGTGTGTGTGTCGGACCCTGGGAATGTGTGTGCGACGGGACAGAAGGGGCTTCACTCTGTGTGTGTGTGTGACCCTAAATGTAAAGCAATGAGCTTTCCTTTGTAACCCTGCTATCAGTGAATCCTACAATTGTTTGTGTTTTCCCGTGTGCAGTTAGTTGGTGGCAGTGGAGAACTGATTAAGGGTTGGGGTCTGTGTATGTAACCCCCCCCCCCAGCCCACCGTGATGGATGGCACGGGGTCTGGGTCTGATCCCTCCCCCCACACACCCACACCGAGCTGGATATGTAGTTGTGACATCCCAAAAGAACGGAGCGGCTGGGCTTGTACACTCTGGAGTTTAGAAGGATGAGAGGGGATCTCATTGTAACATATAAGATTGTTAAGCGTGTTGGACACACTAGAGGCAGGAAAGTTGTTTCCCGATGTTGGTGGCAGAGTCCAGAACAGGGGGCCCACACACAGTTTAAGAATAGGGGTCGGCCATTTAGAAGGAGATGAGGAAACACTTTTTTCACAGAGAGTGGTTGAGTTCTGTGGGATTCTCTGGCCTCAGAGGGCGGTGGAGGCCGGTTCTCCGGATTGCTTTCAAGAGAGAGCTAGATAGGGCTCTTTAAAGATAGCGGAGTCAGGGGATATGGGGGAGAAGGCAGGACCGGGGAACTGATTGGGATGTCAGCCGTGATCAACATTGGAATGGCGGTGCTGGCTGGAAGGGCCGAATGGCCTCTACTCTGCACTGTTGGTCTATGGTTCTATGTCCAGTGATGTAGTGATTCCCCCCATACAGGGTGTTGTGTCTGCGTGTCCCAGTGACGTTTGGGTTTGTGGTGGGGATTGGAGGGATCTAGTGACCTTGTGCTGGCCAGGCTGGCCACTGCGTGGTGCAGAGTGTTGCAGCGAAATCGCCCCTCATTGTGTCCTGTTTGGCTACGGACGCTGCGATGTTTTATCATCGTTTTTTGCGTTTTAAATTTCACGCCATCGGACAAACAAACCCCCCCCCCCCCCCATTCATTTGGCAAAAAAGGACTCAATAAATATATCTGCTTAAATATACAGCATCATTATTAATTGCAATTAAATATATGTCTGCTATATCTGTACATGTCATATGTCTCCGTATATCTCTCTCTATCTCTCTGTGTCTTTCTCTTGTCGACCAGCGATCTTGTTCAAGCTCTCACGCTGGCTCTCTCTCCATCTGTGGCAACGCACGACCAGGGGGCTTTGCCAGGGGTGAGAGGGGGCAGGGGTCGTGAGGGGGAGGGGGAGGGGGAGGGGGCCAGGTACTGTGAGTGGGAAACGGGGGACAGGGGTGTGAGGGGGGCAGGAGGGAAAGGGGTCAGGGGGTGAGTGGGACGGGGGGCAGGAGGAAGAGGGGAAAGGAGGGTGAGTGGGTCGGGGGACAGGGGTGTGCGGGGGCAGGAGGAGGGGGCAGGGGGGGTGAGTGGGAGGGGGGCAGGAGGAGATAGGGTGGCAGGAGGTGAGTGGGTGGGGGCAGGGGGGAGTGAGTGGGAAGGAGGGAAGGGGGAGTGGGATTGGGCCAGCTCGGGGTGAGTGGGGGAAGGGGGTGAGGTATGGGGAAGGGGTGAGTAAGGGGACAGGAGGACGGGTGAGGTCGGGGTGGTGGTGGTGTGGTGGTGGGGGGGGGGGGGGTGGGTGGGACGGGTGGGGTACGTAGGTTGGATGAGGGGGGGGGGTGGTGTGGGTGGGGGGTGGGCAGAGTAGGAGGGTTGGTGGGGTATTTTGGGGCGGGTGGTTAGGCGGGGTGGAGGGGGGGTTTTTTTTGGGGGGGGTGGTGGGGTAGGTAGGAGGGGGGGTGGAGGCGGGGGGTAGGTGGGGGCAGAGGGGGGGGGGGTGGGGGTGGTGGGTGGTGGGGGTTGGTTTGGGGGTTTAGGAGGGTGGAGGAGGTATGGTGGTGGGGGCAGGTGGGATCGGGAGGAGTGGGCCGGGAAGGGTGGGGAAGGGGGTGATGGGTAGGAAGGTGGTGAGGGGGGGGGGTGAGGGGGCAGGAGTAGGGTGGTTGGGGGGTGGGGGGTAGGAGTGGGAGGGAAGCAGGGTGTGAGTGGGAGGGGGGCAGGGTGGGGAGGGCGGGGGTGAAGGGAGGAGTGGGCCGGGGAGGGGGCGAGTGGGGGGGGCAGGGGGTAAGTGGGAGAACAGGGGTAAGTGGGAGAGTGGGAGCTGCTTGTGGGAGGGGGGCACCCCGCCCCCCGGTTGATGCTCACACGGCACCACGGTGCTGAAACGGTTTGATGGTTTGGTCTTGCTGCCGGCGGTGCCGGTGCCGGGGGCCTGGGCCATGTGTGGGTGTGGGTGGGGGTGGGGGTAGGGGGGTGAGGGTGGGTGGGTGAGGGGGGAGAGGGGCAGCAGGGGTGAGTAAGGTGAGTGTGGGGACTGTGGGGTGAGGGGGGTAAGTGGGGTGAGGGGAGTGAGGGGACTGAGGGGCGAGTGGGGCCCCAGGGGGGACAGGGGCGAGTGGGGCGAGAGTTGCGGGGGTGGCGGGTGCTGCTGCTTGAGGGTGTGCTGCAGTGTGTGCTGCGAGTGGGCTTGCTGCTTCAGCGTGTGCTGCAGCGTGTGCTGAGACTGCTGCTGCAGGGGGGGTCCCATGCAGGGGCGGCCACCGGGTGCTGCTGCATGGCGTGCTGCGGTGGTTGCTGCATGGCATGCACCTGGTGGTGCTGCTGCATGGCATGCTGCGACTGTTGCTGCATGGCATGCTGCGACGGCTGCTGCATGGCATGCACCGGATGCTGCTGCTGCATGGCATGCATCTGGTGTTGCTGCATGGCGTGCTGCTGCGGAGGCGGCTGCATGGCATGCACCGGGTGCTGCTGCATGGCGTGCTGCGACTGCTGCTGCATGGCATGCACCTGGTGCTGCTGCATGGCATGCTGCGACGGCTGCTGCTGCATGGCGTGCTGCTGCATGGGCTGCTGCTGCATGGCATGCACCGGGTGCTGCTGCTGCATGGCGTGCTGGGGGAGGTGCATGTGTGCGTGCTGCTGCATCAGCTGTGCGTGGTGAGCCTGCATCAAGTGCAGGTGTGGCCTGGCTCCGTGCTGCATGTACTGTGGGAGGGGCTGCCCGACGGGGAGGGGGCTGTAGGTGGGCAGCTGGTGGGGGGCGAGGGGAGACTGCGGTGAGCTGATGGGGGGGGGCGGATGGAGTGGGTGGGCTGGGATCAAGGGGCAGGAGAGGGGGCAGGTTGGGACGTTGCCTACACTGACGCTGCAGGGTGAGGTTGGCGTGTGGGGGGTTGGGCATCTGGGCGTGGAAGCGGTGGTGATGGTAGTAGGGCGGTGGAGGCTGGCAGTACTGGGCGTGCAGAGCCTGGATCTTGGACGGACCATCCGCCTGGCTGCCCGCCAGCTGGTAGAACGGCTGGTAGGTACCGCCGGGGTGCTGGTGGAAGCCAGACACCATCGCCTGGGCCTGCGATGCCTGCTTGGCCCTCCGCCCACCAAACAGCGAGCCCAGGAAGGAGGCAGAGTTGGAGAGCTGCCGATGTGGACGCATGGTGGCATCCTCCTGCATGGGCATCGGCCTCTGCTGGATCCGTGGCGTGCTAATGATGGAGCCCTGCGGGGGGGTGAGAGAAAGGGAAAGGGAGATGGGGGAGGGAAAGAGGGAGATGGGGGAGAGAAAGAGGGAGATGGGGAGAGAGGGAGGGGGGGGAGAGGGGTAGATAGATGTGGGTGAGAGATGGGGAGAAGGAGATAGGGATGGGGGAGAGAGGGAGATGGGGAGAGGGGAGAGAGAGGGAGATTGGGGGGGGGGGAGAGGGGAGAGGGGGAGAGAGAGAGAGGGACAGAGAGGGAGAGAGAGTTAAGCCCGGCGCTCCACACCGACCGGCCCTCCCCACCCACCTGCAGCTGCATGGCCCACAACATGTCCTGCGATGCTGGCCCTGGGCCAAGGCAATGAGGAATTACCGTGTGGCAGAGTGGGAGAGTTATGGGACCTGGACTCTGGTTCTTACTCCTGGGGCAGTGAGAGAGGGAGCAGGTAATGTTGTCAGGGTGTGTGTGTACGTGTACACAATGTGTGAGGGTGTGTGAGTGTGTGTGCGTGCGAGGGTGTGTGAGTGTGTGGACGTGTATAACGTGTGTGAGGGTGTGCGTGCGTGCGAGGGTGTGAGTGTGTGGAAGTGTATAACGCGTGAGTGTGTGTGGAAGTGTATAACGTGTGTGTGTGCGTGCGAGGGTGTGTGAGTGTGTGCAAGTGTATAATGCGTGTGAAGGTTGTGCGAGGGTGTGAGTGTGTGCAAAGTGTGTAATAATGCGAGGTGTGTTAGTGTGTGGGCAAGTGCTAAAAATCGAGGTTGTGAGAGTGCAAGTGTAATAATGCGTGTGAGTGTGTGCAAGTGTAAGTGTAACGCGTGTGAGTGTGTGCGTGTGTGCGAGGGTGTGTGAGTGTGTGCAAGTGTATAATGCGTGTGAGTGTGTGGAAGTGTATAACGTGTGTGAAAGTGTATAATGCGTGTGAGTGTGTGGAAGTGAATAAACGAGTGAGTGTGTGCGTGCGTGAGGGTGTGTGAGTGTGTGGAAGTGTATAGTGAGTGTGTGAAGTGTATAAAGTGTGTGAGTGTGTGCGTGCGTGAGGGTGTGTGAGTGTGTGGAAGTGTATAGTGAGTGTGTGGAAGTGTAAACATGTGTGCTGTGTTGCGTGCGTGAGGGTGTGTGAGTGTGTGGAAGTGTATAACGCGTGTGAGTGTGTGCGTGCGTGCGAGGGTGTGTGAGTGTGTGGAAGTGTATAACGCGTGTGAGTGTGTGCGTGCGTGTGAGGTGTGTGAGTGTGTGGAAGTGTATAACGTGTGTGAGTGTGTGCGTGCGTGAGGGTGTGTGAGTGTGTGGAAGTGTATAGTGAGTGTGGAAGTGTATAACGTGTGTGAGTGTGTGCGTGCGTGAGGGTGTGTGAGTGTGTGGAAGTGTATAACGTGTGTGCGGGTGGGGGGGGGGGCAGCTTGAGGCCAGGGTTTTGGACGACTCACTGTTGACAGGGAGGATTGAGAGCTGAACACAAGGAACAGTTCAGGCAGCAGCAGATGTAGGGACAGTCCACACACGCACGCACACACATACACACACGCACGGGGAGGGGGCACCCACCCATCACAGCAGTCTGTGCCCTCTGCCACCATCCCACACCCCCACTTTGGCCAGGATGGTGCAGAGAGCGAGGGAAGAGTGTCGGAGCGAGGGTGGAGGCAGCACAGACTATTGCCATTGTGGGGGTGAAGGGGAGGATTCAGGGCTGTTGCGGCCCAGAGACTGCACTTGGGCAGAGGGGGGATGGCAATGATGCACAGAGCGGACGGGCTGAATGGCCTCCCACAACAGTATCTGACATGGTGGGTGGAGAATGATGGAGGGAGGAGTACAAGACAGGGATGGGACACAATGACATGCAGTGAGAGGCAGGCAGACTGACACATGGAGGTCCATGGACTGGGAGGGGTGGGGGGGGTGGGGGGGGGGGGGGGGTGGGGGTGGGTGGGGGGGGGGGGGGGTGGGGGGGGGGGGGGGAGGGGGGGGGGGGGGGGGGGGGGGGGGGGGGGGGGGGGGGGGGGTGTGTCGATGGTGGATGTGTGGGCAGGGATCGAAGGATGGACACTGAAAGTCACAACACACAACTTCCATGGTGCTGTCCAGTGATCCCACACTGTTCCGTCGGGGCCCCTCTCCCCCGTTTTCCCTGCCCGGACACACACACTACAGGTTAGGAGACAGGACAACCTACCGAGAGCCGCCCCCACTCCCCCCCACTTTTCACACCCATCCCAACCACCACGTCCCACCCCCGCACCCAGACACACACACACACAAGCAGACTAGAACACAGAATACACACGCACACATAGATAGAAACAGAAACATAGATAATAGGTGCAGCACCGCCATTCACTGTGATCACGGCTGATCATCCACAATCAGTTCCCTGTTCCCCTGTTTTTCCTGCCTTCTCCCCATATCCCTTGATTCCGTTAGCCCCAAAAGAGCTAAATCTAACTCTCTCCCTTGAAAACATCCAGTGAATCGGCCTCCACTGCCTTCTGTGGCAGAGAATTCCACAGATTCACAACTCTCTGGGTGGAAACGCTTTTCTCCTCATCTCAATCCTAAATGGCCGACCCCGTATTCTTTTTTTTTTTAAACTGTGTGTGTGGCCCTTGGTTCTGGACTCCCCCACATCGGGAGGAAACATGTTTCCTGCCTCTAGCGTGTCCAAACCCATAACAATCTTATATAAGATTGTTTTAATATGCGATTCATTCCCTCTCATCCTTCTTAACTCCAGAGTGTAACAAGCCCAGCCGCTCCATTCTCTCAGCGTATGACAGTCCCGCCATCCCGGGAATTAACCTGGTGAACCTACGCTGGGCTCCCTCAATAGCAAGAATGTCCTTCCTCAAATTCGGAGACCAAAACTGCACACAATACTCCAGGTGTGGTCTCACCAGGGCCCTGTACAACTGCAGAAGGACCTCTTTGCTCCTATACTCAAGTCCATACACACACACACACACACACACACACACACACACACACACACACACACACACACATAGTACACACAACACAGGCACACGCACTGTGCACACCCATATAACAGTGTTCTCACACACTGCATAAATACAGTACATACACAAAGATAGTGTTCACACACACATCCACACACCAGACAGTGTGCACAGACAAAAACAGTGCACACACACACACACGTGCTAAACAGAATGTACACAATGCGCGCACACGCACAACACACCCACACATAACATACGTACTACACACATGCATTATACATATCACACATGTATAACACACATGCAATCCACTCGCACACATGTATAACATACCATATTATACATATTACACATGTATAACACACATCACACACATGTACAGATATGTATAACACACACATCATCCTCATATCTCTCTCTCTCTCCCTAAAGGGCCTGTCCCACCAGCATGCGATTGCATGCGTCTGGAGCGATCAAACGCTGTCGCTCGCGGCGTACGGGGCCGGTCCCACTTCGAAGTGCGGAGGCGTATGGAGTTGTGCGAGGTTCCGAAAATCCTGCACTGTTCGAAAATTCCGTGCTCCAACGGCCTGTCGGCCCGCAGCCGCATTGAAGGCGTACGCCTAGCGCGTGGCGTTGTGCGATTACATCACTCGCCCGACGTGCCGTTGCGTGATGACGTCACCGCCCGACGCCGTGTGACGTCCAAATTCAGTCCAAATTCAGTCGGCCCGCCTCCTGCCCAGCTGATTGGTGAGTATGATGTCGGGACCAGCTCCGCACAACTCCATACGCCTCCGCGGTTCGAAGTGGAACCGGCCCCGCGCGGCCTGTACGCCTCAAGCAACCACGTTTGGTCACGCTACACGCATGCTGGTGGGACAGGCCCTTGACATTGGGTGAGGGGAGAGTGGTGCAGGAAGCTGTGAAGAAGGGCTTGACACAATCACACTGTGACAACTCCCGGCCATGGACGCGGCACACTCAGATGGGATCGGGTTCCCATCACCCCGCGCCTGGCACCACGTCTGTCCCCGTCAACATCTGCCCTTGATTCACAATCACCGCCACCACCTTCACACTCTCCGTCCCACTGTCACACACCGACACACTACACACGCACGTCACACACACACGTCACACAACGTTACACATACACACACTACACACACAGTCACACACACACGTCTCACACGCACACGTCTCACAGGCACAGACGTCTCACACCACACACGTCTCACACATACAACACACAATACGTCTCTCACACACACGTCACACACACACGCACTACACACGTCACACACACAACGGTTTCACACACACACACGTCACTACACAGACACGTCACACACACACACACACGTCTCACACACACACGTCACACACCACACTACGCACACGATCACACACACACGTCTCACACACACGTCACACATACACATGTCACACACCACACACACACGTCACACACACACACACACATCTCACACACACTACACGCACAGACACGTCACACACACACGTCTCACAAACACACTACACACACACACTACGCACACACCACACACAAAAACACCCAACACTCTCACCACACACACACGTCACACACACACGTCACACACACCACACACATACTCACGTTACACACACACACACACACACACACACAGCGCCACATCCTCCCGCGTGACCTGGTTGCACAAGCTGCCACGGTCCGGCAGATCCTAGAGGGGAAGAGCAGCTGGAGGCTGGAGAGAGATTCCCACTGGGTTAAATCCCAGGCCAGACACTATTCCCAACACCGCTTGATACCAGCTAGGCTGGACGTCAGCACCTTCTCCCCAACTAGTGTCCTGCTCTGCCCAAGACCCCACTCCCAGGGTCAGTTCTTAGAAACATAGACAATAGGTGCAGGAGCAGGCCATTCCAGCCAGCACCTCCATCCAATATGATCACGGCTGATCATTCTCAATCAGTACCCCGTTCCTGCCTTCTCCCCATATCCGTTAGCCCCAAGAGTTAAATCTAACTCTCTCTTGAAAACACCCAGTGAATTGGCCTCCACTGCCGTCTGTGGCAGAGAATTCCACAGGTTCACACAACTCTTTGGGTGGAAAGGTTTCTCCTCATCTCAGTCCTAAATGGCCGACCCCTTATTCTTAAACTGTGTGTGGCCCCTGGTTCTGGACTCCCCCAGCATCGAGAACATTTTCCTGCCTCTAGCGTGTCCAATCCCTTAATAATCTTATATGTTTCTATCAGATCCCCACTCATCCTTCTAAACTCCAGTGAATACAAGCCTAGTCTTTTCCATCTTTCCTCATATGACAGTCCCGTCATCGCAGGGATCGATCTGGTGAACCTACGCTGCACTGCCTCAATCACAAGGATGTCCTTCCTCAAATTAGGAGACCAAAACTCGACACAATACTCCAGGTGTGGTCTCACCAGAGCCCTGTACAACTGCAGAAGGACCTCTTTACTCCTATACTGAAATCCTCTTCTTATGAAGGCCAACGGGCCAAAACTGTACGCAATACTCCAGATGTGGTCTCACCAGGGCCCTGTACAACTGCAGAAGGACCTCTTTACTCCTATACTGAAATCCTCTTGTTATGAAGGCCAACAGGCCAGAACTGTATGCAATACTCCAGGTGTGGTCTTACCAGAGCCCTGTACAACTGCAGAAGGACCTCTTTGCTCCTGTACTAGTTGCATCCTACACACTGGGGACAATTTACAGAAGCCAATTAACCTACAAACCTGCACGTGTTTGGGATATAGGATGCTGTAGCACCTGGAAAAATCCCACGTAATCGCAGGGAGAAGGTGAGGATTAAATTCAGATCTCTGGTGCTGTGAGGCAGCAACTACCACTGTGCCATGTAGCCCTGGAGACAGACACACAATGCTGGAGTAACTCAGCGGGACAGGCAGCATCTCTGGAGAGAGGGAATGGGCAACATTTTGGGTCAAGAACCTTCTTCAGACCTGACCTGAAACGTCACCCATCCCATCACTCCAGAGTCCCGTTGCCCGTCCCGCTGAGTTACTCCAGCATTTTGTGTCCAGTTTCGGTGCATCTGCAGTTCCTTCCAACACATGCAGCCCTGGATGCTTGTTCTATCCCAGAGAGGGCGCAGGCCCCAGGGCAAGGGTTACCCCTTCCCTCGTTGCTTCATGTACCTTGGCTGGCATGAGGGGATCTGGGAGCCATGAGGCGAGTTTGGGACTATAATTCCCCACCTTCCCTCTGTCCGACAGTCCTCCACTGAAGCCAGTCCAGATATTCAGATGTAAACAAGCTACTCTCCTCATCCCACGCCTGCTAGCACCTCTCTCTCCCAAGATGACTCCAGATATTTAAACGTATTTGATCTAACATCTGTTCTGTGCCTCAAAATGTTGAAGGAGCAACATGTACGCAAGCTCCATCCATAGAAACATAGACAATAGGTGCAGGTGCAGGAGTAGGCCATTCGGCCCTTCGAGCCTGCACCGCCATTCAATATGATCACGGCTGATCATCCAACTCAGTATCCTGTACCTGCCATCTCTCCATACCCCCTGATCCCTTTATCCACAAGGGCCACATCTAACTCCCTCTTAAATATGGCCAACGAACTGGCCTCAACTACCTTCTGTGGCAGAGAATTCCACAGATTCACCACTCTCTGTGTGAAAAATGTTTTTCTCATCTCGGTCCTAAAAGGCTTCCCCCTTATCCTTAAACTGTGACCCCTTGTTCTGGACTTCCCCAACATCGGGAACAATCTTCCTGCATCTAGCCTGTCCAACCCCTTAAGAATGTTGTAAGTTTCTATCAGATCCCCCCTCAGTCTTCTAAATTCCAGCGAGTACAAGCCGAGTCTATCCAGTCTTTCTTCATATGGAAGTCCTGCCATCCCAGGGAATCAGTCTGGTGAACCTTCTCTGTACTCCCTTTCATCTAACATCTTGTTCTGTGCCTCACAACCTGTACGCAAGCTCCATCCAGGCCTGGAGGAGTTACCACCGAGCATCACACTCTCAGTGCAGTACGCAGACTGACGGGCTGGAGTAGAGGAAGCTTCACTCTGGGTCTGACCTCAGGAGTGAGAGACAGGACAGTGTAGAGGGGGCTTCCCCCTATAGGGTGGTGGATGTATGGAATGAGCTGCCGGAGGAGGTAGTTAAGGCTGGGGCAAATATCCCAACGTTTAAGAAACAGTTAGACAGGTACATGGATAGAACAGGTTTGGAGGGATATGGACCAAGATCAGGCAGGTGGGACTAGTGTAGATGGGGCATGTCGGGCTGAAGGGCCTGTTTCCATGCGAAACACTCTGTGACTAGGTACATGGGGGATGTTGAACGGTGTGGGCCAGGCTGGCCTGTTTCCACACTGTATAACGAGTGTAGATGGGGCATGTTGGTCGGTGTGGGCAGGTTGGGCTGAAGGGCCTGTTTCCACACTGTATCACTCTGTGACTAGTGTACATGGGGCATGTTGGTCGGTGTGGGCAGGTTGGGCTGAAAGGCCTGTTTCCACACTGTATTGCTCTGTGACTCTAGAGGCTGCTCTTAAAAATGTTGGACGGTGTGGACGTTGGGCCAATTTTCAAACTATGATGCTGCCTGTCCTGCTGAGCTATTCCAGCATTTAGTGAGTTACTGCGATTCCATGCTACCGTGTGTTGTATTCTTTTTATTCGTATGGCCGTTTGGTGATTCAAACCTCCCTGTAGCAATTGCTGCATGTGGCAATAAATCTCTTGAACTCTCTTGAACTCAGCATCTGCAGTACTTCCCCACTCACCCTAAGATTCTATCTTCCCCGTGCACGTGGAACAACACACGAAGATGTGCTCCACCCCCCTCGGCCCAGAGAGCCATCAGTCACCTTGCAGTGTGGGACAAATAGAAGGAAGTAACAACTTAAGGGGCTGTCCCACTGTACGAGCTAATTCAAGAGCTCTCCCGAGTTTAAAACAAATCGAACTCGTGGTAAGCACGTAGAATGTACGTAGCGGGTACATCGGAGCTCGGGACGTCTCTTAGCGGCTCGTAACACTAACGGCAGGTACTCGGGGAAACGCGGTAAGCTCGTGAAGACTTGAGAAGACTTGAAAATCTTCACGAGCTTACCGCGTTCCCCCACGTACCTGCCGTCAGCGTTACGAGTCGCGAAGAGACGTCCCGAGCTCCGACGTACATTCTACGTGCTTAGACTTTGAATTTGGGAGAGTTAACTCTTGAATTAGCTCGTAACGTGGGACAGCCCCTTTAGCACACGGAGAAGACCAGAGGGTTGGCAGAGCTACCAAGTTGCTGCGCTGGTGCCTCAATCTCCATGCGGTTGCAAAGGAGCCCGTCCCTGCCCGCCAGATTACCTGCGTCAGACAGGTCCCGCAGGGAGCTGCTGAGAGCGCTGCGCTTCAGTCCCTCCGCCATGGCGTACGTGTCATCCAGGCTGGTCAGCGTCCCGTTCAAGGCGTCCTTCTTCAGGCTGGCACTCTGAGACATGCTGGTACGGATCACCCCTTTCTGCTTCTCCAGCTCGGCTGTGGGGAGCGGGAGTGGGCAGGGTCAGCGGGCAACATCACATTCCCCTCCCTATCTTCACAACCCCCTCCCTCTCTAACCCCCCTCCCTCCCTCCCTCTCCCCCCATCCCTCCCTCCCCCCATCCCCCTCCTCTCTCCCCATCCCTCACTATCCTCCCACCCATCCCTCTCTCCCCATCCCTCTCTTCTCTGTCCCCCATCCTCTTCCCTCTCCCCCTCCTCCCTCTCTCCCTCCCCCTCATGCCGCTCTTCTTCCCCCATGTGAGTCTCCCTCTCTCTCTACTTCCCCCTCTCTCCCCTTCCCCCTCTCTCCCCCCTCTCTCTCCCCCCTTCCCTCTCTACTGCCCCTTACTGCGGTGGAGGCCGGTTCTCTGGACGCTTTCAAGAGAGAGCTAAACAGGGCTCTTATGATAGCGGAGTCAGGGGATATGGGGAGAAGGCAGGAACGGGGAACTGATTGGGGATGGTCAGCCATGATCAGATTGAATGGCGGTGCTGGCTGGAAGGGCCGAATGGCCTCTACTCCTGCACCTATTGTCTATTGTATTTTTAAAACGGAGATTGATAAGATTCTTGACCATCAAGGGAGACACAGGCCACAGAAGGCAGGTGAGTGGGGTTGAGGGGGGGAAATAGATTAGCCATGATCAAATGTCAGAGCAGACTTGATGGGTTGAATGGCCTAATTCTGCTCCTGGGTCTCATCTCCCCATCCTTTCCTCTGGCTTCACATTTCACTCTTCTTCTCTCTTCATCCTGCAGATTTTTGTGGGTCCGACCTGTGTCCAATCATCTACCTATCAAGATCCTGACCCAGTTTGAAGAACTGAGTTGAGTCTGAAGAAGGGTCTCGACCCGAAATGTCACCCATTCCTTCTCTCCAGAGATGCTGCCTGACCCGCTGAGTCACTCAGCATTTTATGTCTATCTTCAATTTAAACCACCCCTCACATAAGCTTTGTACCACCCCACCTCTTTTCCTGCTTCCCCCCCCACCCACCTACCACCATTTACCATCAGTCTGAGGAAGGGACCTGACGCAAAACGTCACCTATCCATGTTCTCCACAGATGCTGCCTGACCCGCTGAGTTACTCCAGCACTCTGTGAAACGTCACCTATCCATGTTCTCCACAAATGCTGCCTGACCCGCTGAGTTACTCCAGCACTCTGTGAAACGTCACCTATCCACATTCTCCACAGATGCTGCCTGACCCGCTGAGTTACTCCAGCACTCTGTGAAACGTCACCTATCCACATTCTCCACAGATGCTGCCTGACCCGCTGAGTTACTCCAGAAACTTTTGCATGTGAACCAGCATGTGCAGTTCCTTGTACCTATATTAGAACACCTAGAAACAGCCTGCCCCCCACTCCCAGGGGATCTGTTATTCTATATATAACCCGCCCCCCCCAAAACCTCTGGATTAGATCGCAGTCTGTCACCCACTCCTGGAATCTGTTATTCTAGATACATATATATATTTGAACCCCCAAAGTCTCTGGGAACTGTAACCTTCTCCCACCGGGGAATCTCCCTCCTCCTGGTCCGAGATCACTGATGCAATTATTAAGAAAGCACATCAGCGCCTCTACTTCCTGAGAAGATTACGGAGAGTCGGTTTGTCGAGGAGGACTCTCTCTAACTTCTACAGGTGCACAGTAGAGAGCTTGCTGACCGGTTGCATCGTGGCTTGGTTCGGCAACTTGAGTGCCCTGGAGAGGAAAAGACTACAAAAAGTAGTAAACACTGCCCAGTCCATCATCGGCTCTGACCTCCCCACCATCGAGGGGATCTATCGCAGTCGCTGCCTCAAAAAGGCTGGCAGCATCATCAAGGACCCACACCATCCTGGCCACACACTCATCTCCCCGCTACCTTCAGGTAGAAGGTACAGGAGTCTGAAATCTGCAACGACCGGGTTCAGGAATATCTACTTCCCCACAGCCATCAGGCCCTTTTAACCATCGACACGTTGATATAAACGGATATCCTCCCTACACAACATGGAAAGGTAACTGTGTAAGAAGGAACTGCAGATGCTGGTTTGAATCGAAGGTAGAAGCAAAATGGTGGGGTAACTTTGCGGGACGGGCAGCATCTGTGGAGAGAAGGAATGGGCGACCCAGCTTCAGAAACGTCACCCATTCCTTCTCTCCAGAGATGCTGCTTCACACATGGTAAAGGTAACAGTTTTGGATCGGGACCCCTCTCTCAGTCTCGATCGGTGACTATTCTGGTGGGGAACCTTCTGGTGGGGAACCTTCTGTCAGCTGTTTGATTTTGTGCTGTAGTGCTGCCAGGTGCCTGTGGGAGGCACTAGTGGTCTAGCGCAGAGCTACTTGCACCATTATTTATATATAGACTTTGACTTTTATGTAACAGCTTCAATAGACAATACACAACAGGTGCAGGAGTAGAGGCCATTCGGCCCTTCCAGCCAGCACCGCCATTCAATGTGATCACGGCTGATCATCCCCAAGTCAGTTCCCCGTTCCTGCCTTCTCCCCCCATATCCCCTGACTCCGCTATCTTTAAGAGCCCTATCTAGCTCTCTCTTGAAAGCATCCAGAGAACCGGCCTCCACCGCCCTCTGAGGCAGAGAATCCCACAGACGCACCACTCTCTGTGAGAAAAAGTGTTTCCTCGTCTCCGTTCTAAATGTGTTTTTTAATAATGCTCGTCACGTTCTCTGGCAGCTGGTAGTCTATTCCCCCGTCTCTTCCCTGCTTGCCCTACCTGGGGGCAGAACTATCTTAAACCTAAATCAAAAAACAGTGGTTACTGAACACGTCCATCATCAGCCCCTTGCCCTTCCCAATGTCCCTAGACCACATCAAGTTTTAGTTTTAGAGTTTTAGTTTAGAGATACAGCGGGGAAACAGGCCCTTCGGCCCACCGGGTCCGCTCCGACCAGCGATCCCCGCACACTCACACCATCCTACACACACTAGGGACAATTATTAAACTTACACCAAGCCAATTCACCTACAAACCAGCACGTCTTTGGAGTGTGGGAGGAAACCACAAATCTCGGGCAACCCACGCGGGTCAGAGGGTGAACGTACAAACTCCGTACACACAGCGCCTGTAGTCGGGATGGGCGCTGCGAGGCAGCAACTCTCCCGCTGCACCGCTGGTGAGCAGAGGCTCATCTGAATGCAGTTTATTGTGTGTTTTGTTATTTTATTTCATTCTATGCTATGACTGCAAGGCACAAAAGTCTGAATGATAATAAAGGATACTTGATTGAGTTTCCCTATCAGTGAGATCACTGTGCCAGGAGAGCAGGAGTGGGCCACTTAGTCCCGAGCCTGCCCCAAAACTCAATATGATCGTGGCTGATCTACACTTATCCCAACACCTCATCTGTGCCAGTTCCTCTTCTTCTAAACTCCAAGGTGAAGCGACCCGAACTGTGCAGCCTCTGTGGACACGACAGCTCCCTCATCCCAGGCATCTAACCAAGATTAGCAAGCTTGGAGGTTTTCCAAATATCTCCCCTATCTGTGACAAATGTCAATATTCAGAGGCTAATTTAACTCATACTTTTGTAAATTGTATAAAAATTAAAAATTTCTGGACGGATATTTTTAAAATTATTTCTGAAGTTATTAATATCCAATTGGATCCCGACCCAAAACTAATAATATTAGGAATATCAGAACAAAGCCTAAAACTGACAACAAGCCAAAGAAATGTCCTTGATTATAGTATAATAATTGGAAAAGTCCAGCAACCCCCACAATTAAAATGTGGATTATGGAGATGTCGGAGACCTTACATTTGGAAAAAATTACACTTGTCTTAATTGACAAACCAGAATTATTTGCTAGAATATGGTCTCCATTTATTGATTTTCTGAACGGGCAAATTGGTCCGGCACGGAAACTAGACTGAAACTTGAATCCAGGATTAGATGAACAGTTACGTTTTATAATCTACGGACCTATCTCCTAAATTGTAATATTGGTCATTTATTCTATTTTTTAATCTTCTTTTTCCTTTCTTTCTATCTATTAAAAAAACAATAAACAAATATCTGTGTTAATATGTATTTGATAAATGAGGATCCCAGCTATTAACAATATGTAATTGATAACCAAAATGTGTTTTAATTACGATATGTAAATGCTTCTATTAAAAATATTATTTTAAAAAAAAGAAAGCTTGGAGGAGTATCGGGTGGGAGGCAGGTGTGTGCGGGGACTTACATTCAACGCGATATTTCTCCATCTCCTGAACCTCTGCCACGGACTCGCGCAGGTCACTGGCGAACCTCGTGCGGTCCTGAACGCTGGGGGCGTTAAAGATAATGAGGATCTTCTTCTCTGCACTGGGGATGGAGGAGGCTAACTTAATGCCATGGGGATAGTCTGCAAAGGAAGAGAGAGCCAAATGAAAGATGCAACCAATATGGCAGCCCATGCCCGCATCTAACATGGTCGCCCACGCAAACCTTCTCACTATCTGGGTGTACCTTTAGTTTAGTTTAGAGATAGAGTGCAGAAACAGGCCCTTCGGCCCACCGGGTCCGCGCGACCAGCGATCCCCGCACACTAACACTATCCTATACACATTAGGGACAGTTTATATATATACACCAAGCCAATTAACCTACAAACCCGCACGTCACGGGGAGAACGTGCAGACTCCGTACAGACAGCGCCCATAGTCGGGATGGAACCCGGGTCTCTGATGCTGCGAGGCAGCAACTCTACCCACTGGGCCACGGTGACAGCACGGGACAGCTGAGCAGTTCACCCCTCCTCAGTGCGGGGGGGGGGGGGGGGGGGCGGGGGGGGGGGGGGGGGGGGGGGGGCGAGGCTGGAGGGGGACTTACACGCATTCTGAAAGAGATTGACCTTCATCTCGTGCAGGGCAAAGGATTGGCGGAAGCTGTACGTCACAGAGATCTTCTTCTTCTGAAAGACTTTGGTGACCTGAGAGATGGGGGCAGGGGAGAAGGGTTAGACCAGGGCAGGTGAGGGGCAGCGGGGAGGTGAAGGGAGAGAGGGAGGGAGGGGGAGGGGAAGGTGAGGCCAGGGGGTGGGTTAGACCAGGGTCAAGGCCAGCGGGAGAGGGGGCTTTGGCGAGATGAAGATTAAACCAGAGTAAAGTAAAAGATGGAGTAAGGGCGGGAGAGTGGATGGGAGAGAGGGAGGATTTAAAGCAGGGGACGGTGTGGAGAAGTGAGAGATGGCGGGAGAGACGGGTGAAATGTGGAGGGAGGGAGAGTATCGGGAGAACAGAAAGTGAAGAGCGAGATGCAGAGAGGTAGCGGTGTCAGAGGGTGGGGGCGATGCAGTGAGCGAGGAAGGGGAGATGATAAAGGTGGAGAGAAATGTGGTGGAGAGGGAGGGGAGACAAAGAAGTGCGGGTGGGGGATTGATGTGGCTGGCATTTTTGACAATGTGTGGAAGAGGGCTACTGCGTGCGTGCGTGAGAGAGAGAGAGAGCAGGGATGGGGAGCAGGCTGTGTGTATGTGTGTGTGTGTGTGTGTGAGAGCAGGGATGTTCTGTGCATGTCTGTATGCGCATGAGAGCAGGGATGGGGAGCACGTTCTGTGTGTGAGAGTGAGAGTAAGAGTCAGGGTGAGGGTGAGAGAGAGTGAGAGTGTGAGAGAGTAAGAGCGAGTGTGAGTGTGCTGCGCGCGTATGTATGTGTGTGAGAGCAGGGATGGGGAGACATGGTTCTGTGTGTGAGTGAGAGTAAGAGTCAGGGTGAGGTGAGAGTGTGAGAGTTAAGAGCGAGACGTGTGTGCGCGCGTATGTGTGTGTAGAGCAGGGGGGATGGGGATGCAGTGCGAGCGTGTAGTGTGAGAAGTAGGGCTGTTCTATGCAGAGCGTGTGTGCAATGTGTGTGTTTGTGTGCAGGGATGGGGAGCATGCTGTGTGCTACAGGGATTTACTCACCACCATCACAGGTCATATGAAGAGGAAGACCTCTCGTGTGGTGCACACGCCGGGTTTCTGCCGGCCTGTTGGGATTCAAATGGGCACCTCGTAGAGACGAGCAGCAACACACCAGCCTCCGGTGGAGCGCAGCGACAGAACCTAGGCAGCGATCACAGGATCAGCGCACGCACCGCACACTCACGCACACACGCACACAGAGTCTGTTATACAGTGCTGACAAATGTTAGAGGAGCTTCACTCTGGGTCCTGACCCCCCACCAGTGTGTGTGATGAGACAGGGAGATTTTCAAGAGAGAGTTACATTTAGCTCTTGGGTCTAACGGAGTCCAAGGGATATGGGGAGAAAGCAGGAACGGTGGGGGGGGGGAGGGGGGGGGTTACTGCTTATGGATGAGACAGCCATGATTGCAGTGATTGGCGGTGCTGGCTGGAAGGGATGAATGGCCATACTCCTGCAATATCCTTAGCTTAGTAGTTTTCTAGTTTAGAGATACAGCGTGGATCTCTCAGGCCCTGTCGGAGCCCAACCGTGTAGTCCGTGCTGACCAGCGATCCCGCACTTAAACATTAACAGAGGGACGGAAACCCCGGTCTCCGCGCGTTGCATTCGCTGTAAGACGGCAAACATCTACGCTGCTCCTCGGAGATGCCTATGTTTTTCCGTGTAGATCATATGTCTAAAGAGTCATTCTCTGGTCTGTGGTCTGTGTGTGGTGTTGAGGGGATGGTGGAGAGGATAAGCCGGTGCAAGTACCATCCCCGCTCACAGCCGTACTTACCGGCAGCTTCTTGAGCAACGATCAGTCTCTCCACGGCCTGGACTGGGAACGTGATCATCGTTGTCGGAGCTCCCGCTTCTGGATGCGATGGTGTAAATGCACCAGCATGTCCCGGAATATCTCCCGTTGTCACTCGCGGGGCAATGGCTTATGTCTAGGGCACGAAGTTCACCGGCGGCACATTCTCAGATCGTGGCTAGTGCCCGCGTGCGTGCTCGACTTCCAATCCCATGCTCTAACTGCTTCTCCCACCGTCTCCAGGGAACCCAGGGCCGGGGATTTGGGAGTGGGTATGTCACTAAAGCTAGCTTTATCAGAGTCCCCTCCACGCCCCTCGCCAGCAGCGAAGAGGGTGTGAAGCTACCGGGAGAGGTTCAGCGGGCTGTGTCTCTAATCAATGGAAGCGCAGGAGGATGAGGGGATGTTCGCTTTCATGGAGAGTGTTACAAAATCAGAGAGAGGATAGAAACATAGAAACATAGAAATTAGGTGCAGGAGTAGAGGGCCATTCAGCCCTTCAGCACTGCTACGCCAATTCAATTAATGATCATGGCTGATCATCCATACTCAGTATACCAGTACTGCCTTTTCCATACCCTTGATCCCTGTAGCCACAAGGGCCACATCAATCACTTCTTAAATGATTTATATCCTCAACTACTCTCTCTAGCAGCTCGTTCCATGCACCACCACCCTCTGTGATTGGAAAAGTTTCCCTCAGAATTCCTGTTCAATCTTTCCCTTACTTGAACCTATTGTCCTTCTGGTCACTCGATTCCCCTACTCTGGGCAAGTTGACTTGTGCGTCTACCGATCTATTCCTTCATGGTTTATTCCACCATCTTTAGGATCACCCTCATCTCCTGCGTCCATGGAATAGAAGACCCAGCCCGCTCACCCTCACCTCGTCAGGTCCGGCAGCATCGTGGCCGACGGACCTCATCTCACATCCTCCACCGCGCAGGTTCTCTGATGAAGACGTCCATCTTCATCTTGGTTCCATTTTGACGTTGGGAATGTAATGTCGGTGTTGAGGAGGATGATGGCGAAGGCCAGGGATGTTGAAGAATGGTTCGGGGGTTGGGAAACTGGCGCACCAGCGGGTGGGTTGCGATGCAGTACCGTGGACTGCGGGGTGGGGGAAACAGGCGGAAGCGTCACAGACCGCAGCTCCAACATTACACCCGCGACGTGTAAACGGAGGGACGGGAGAGAGAGGGGGGGAGATGAGGGGGGGGGGCAGGGTGGGGGGAGAGAGGAGGGGGAAGAGGATGAGGGGAGAGAGGGTGGGATGGGAGGAGGGGGAGGGAGAGAGAAGGAGGTGGGAGAGGAGTGTGGGGGAGAGGGTGGGAGGGAGGGGAGAGGATGAGGGAGAGGGAGGGTGGGTGGGGGAGGGGGAAGGGAAGGAGAAGGAGGGAGTGTGTGTGTGTTATGGGGGAGAGAGGATGGGGGAGAGCGGGATGGGGGATGAGAGGGGATGGACGGGAGAGAGGGAGGGGGAGAGTGGGGGGGGAGAGATGAGGTGGAGAGGGTGGGGGTGAGAGAGGAGGGTGGAGTGGGGAAGAGGGAGGGGAGAGGGAGGGGGGAGAGAGGGATGGGGAGAGATGGAGAGAGAAAAAGAGATGGAGGGATGAGAGGGGGAGATAGGGTGGGGGGAGAGTGTGTAGGGAGAGATGCGAGGGGAGAAAGTGGGAGGGGAGGAGAAGAGGGAGGTATGGAGGTTGGAGAGAGGGTGGAGTGGGGGAAGCGGTGGCCCTGTCGGCGTGCGAGCACATACCCCACCTTATTACACAGACGGCAACAGTGATTATTCGCTACACGCTCCCACACATGAAAACTCATACACGAATCGTCTAACCTCCCACATAGCCCCCCAACACAAACTACCACCCATACCCTCTCCTGGCTCCCCCCACCCCCTTGCCCCCTACCCTCCACCCCCACTGCACCCACGCGCTACTGCCTCCCGCGCGCCCCTGCCCGCTAGACCTTGCGCCAGCCGCGCCTTCCGTATCATAGTCATGCGCCCAACTACCCCGCTCACATCTCAATCCACCACACAGGTGCAGGCAGGCAAGCTAGAGGTGAGGATTGAGTGTGACCGTGTGTGACGACTATGTGTAAGGTGCCCCCTGTAATCTGGCCACTGCTGTCCACCTCAGCGCTCTGAGCTCAGCAGAAAGTGATAATATAGATGTGGATGCAGTCAGCAGGACACTCTCGGTGGGCTGAAAGGGCCTGTGTTCCTCACTCTCTGATTTGATCAGCCCTCCCTTGGGCACCCACAATACCTCAACACGCTGACATGAAGGGCTCACACAGGTTCTTCTTCCCCCTGGAGGAGATAAAGAAGGATCCATCTGTCTTTCAGGATTTGGTGAACTTCTACGGCATGCACCACCGAGCGCATCCTTAAGCCCCTGTCGCACTTAAGGAAAACTGAACGGAAAACCTTGGAGACTTAGCCCCCCACCAACGTATCTGTGCGCGATTCCGGAGGTTATTGTCAGACTCCTAATGGTTCGAAAGAGGGAGAGGGGGGACA
>JAVHYY010000415.1:50000-65893 GCA_035221665.1 Okamejei kenojei | reverse complement strand
TTTTGTTGTTTGGTTAGGTGAATGGTTTTTATGGGGGGGGATGAAAAATGAAATAAAGGGGAGGAGTAAAATAAGTTAAGGGGGGGGGGGGGGGGGGGGGGGGGTATGGGGGGGGGGGGGGGGGGGGGGGTGGGGGTGGGTGTGTGTTGGTGTTGTGTGGGGTGTGTGTGGGGGGTGTGGTGTGAGTGAGGGAGGGAGTGAGGGTGGGTGGGGGGTGTGGGGGTGGGGGGGTGGGGGGGGTGGGTGTGGGTGGGGGGGGTGGGGCGGGTGGGTGGTGTGTGTGTGTGTGTGTGTGTATAGCGGGGTAGGGGATGGGGTGGGCGAGGGGAAGGGGACAGGGGGGGGGAGGGGATAGGGTGGGGGTTGGGACGGCCAGATACCGGGGTGGGGGTGGGGTCAGTGATGTGGGGAGGACGGTGGGGTCAGGCCACGTGGTTTTTTCTCAGACAGTCGGTGTGACTGGGACCTGAATGACACAGACACGGACCGGGATGGAAAATTGCTGACTGTCACTCTCCAGATTTCCCAACAACCTCCCAATGAGTTGCTGGGAACAGCGACGTACCTGTTACAATACACCTTGCTACAGCAGATAACTGTGGGCCCAGCCCGATACACAAATAAAACCTCCGCAGTGTTTCACCTTGATTTCAGCTGTCCTGTCACCGTTTGTTTCCATCCCAGGTGAACAGGGCCTGTTCTGGTCCCCTCCCCGTCTCCCACACTGGATGAGACCTGGAATGAGGTTAGAAACAATGGTGTAAAATGCACCCCGTCCCCAGTGCGGTTTAGGGAATGTTGAATGTGGAGCCAGTGTAAACACAGTGATCACAACCCATACTCTGCGCTGATCTGTTATCAGTCAGTGGTGATCTGCTGCCCTCACCCTCCCACCTCACCACTCCCCACAGCAGCAGCTGCTTCTGAGACCCAGCTCCTGGTGCTGACACCCTGGGGTCGGTGTCCAGGAGATACGGGGACAAGGCAGGAAGAATGGGTTAGGAGGGACGATAGATCAGCCAGGACTGAGCGGTGGAGTAGACGCGAGGGGCCGAATGGCCTAATTCTGCTCCTAATCACTTTCACATGGAAACACCCTGATGGTGCTGACATGTCAGGGCGGGGCTTCAACCTGACAGCATCCCATCAGGCGGGGCTCACCTACCACCACCCACACAGGGCGGAGGGCTTCACCTGTCACCACCTCATCAGGGGCGGGGCTTTGACCCTCCCCGGCATCCCCGACCCCAGATTGCAAACTCTGGACCCTACCGTTTAACCACCTGGGCTCGTCCCGGAGGCATGATGGGTGGAACGGCAGTCTCGGGAAGAAAAAAAAAAAAAAAAAAAATCTTCCATCCGCCAGAACTGAAACAACAATCAGAGAGTTTTAGCCCACTGAACTGAGGGATTTGTTCACCCAGAGAGAGCCGGCAATGGGCCACAGTCTCAGTATTCACTCACCACTGGGATCCATTTGTTTATTGTTAAGAAGAAAACTGCAGATGCTTGAAAAATCGAGGGTACAACAAAATGCTGGAGAAACTCCACGTGGAGCAGCATCTATGGAGCAAAGGAGATTGGCAACGTTTCGGCCAAAACCCTCTTCAGAACTGGTGCTCTTTGTGTAACCCTCGATTTTCCCAGCATCTACAGTTCCTTCTTTAAAACCACTTTGTCAATCAGACTGAAGAAGGGTTCGGCCCGAAACGTTGCTAATATCCTTCGCTCCATAGATGCCTGCTGCACCCGCTGAGTTTCTCCAGCACTTGTGTACCCTCCATTTGTTTTTATTGCCGCTTCAACACATTCATGCAGCTTGTACAGTGCAAGGAATGGACCTATGCAGCCACAATAACCATCCAGCTGACTCTTGTCAAATCCCATTAACGTGCATATGCACCAGAAGTCCCCTGTGCTTCCCTATTTGACATCAAAATGATCCTTATGCCCCTGTCCCCACTTATGAAAACCTTTTTTTTGGGGAAAAACGGAAACCTCTGGAGACTTGCGCCCACCCAAGGTTTCCGTGCGGTTCCCAGAGGTTTTTGGTCAGTCTCCCTAATGGTCGAACGTGTGTTCTCCGTTTTTAAAAATCGTTAATGTTTTAGTCGAAGCCAGTTGCGATGCAGTTGAAGGTGTTGCCGGAGGACAAAACCTCCGGAACCCGCACGGAAAAACTTGGGGGGGCGCAAAGACTCCAGATGTTTCCCTCAGGTTTCCTAAGTGGGACAGGGGCATTTATCAGAATATGATGTATCTGATTGCCCCTCATCCTTTGGGCGTGTGTGTTCGGACATCACCACTCCCTGTCCAATTACTGTCACTGATCTTAGTCTCCCTGTTATCCACACGTCCCATTACTGTCACTGATCCCAGTCCCTCCCTGTTCATCCACACTGTCCCCATTACTGTCACTGACCCAGCTCTGTATCCACACTGTCCAATTACTGTCACTGATCCCAGTCCTCCCTAGTATGCAATACTGTCACTGTTGATCAGCTCTCTGTATCCACACTGTCCGCATTACTGTCTCTGATCCCAATCTCTGATCCACACTGTCCCATTACTGTCCACTGACCACACTTGTCTCCTCCATCTCCCCCACTGGCCTGTGTTTTTCTGATACATTTTTCTGCACATTGATTAATTACAATTAACTCCTGTTACTACCTCCTTCAATCATGTACCATCGCCACTGTAAAGATTGTCGTCTTTCATCCATTTGTTTTCAAGCAGTTGCTTCTCACAATCCGTGCTCCTCCAAGGCTGGTCCAGGACGATGTTGGCTCACAAACCGGATCACCGAGTGCAGAGTCTGCGCTGGGGACATGATGATGGGTCAGAGTTAATGTCCAGTTCATACAAAGTCACCCAGTCTCTTGTACCCCCACTCATCTGCACCAACCTCCGCTGTACTCTCAGAAATATAACATCTAAATAATGTTCCCCATTGAAATATCAGCTATCCCTCCACAGATGCTGCCTGACCCACTGAGTGCCACAAACACTTTGCATTTTACTCAAGGTTTCAGCAACGTCACTTCTTATGTCACTATCTTTAAGCTTAGTTCATCGCTCTACTCTACGTATTTCCTTTTTCACACAATCGTGCATTATGGAAACAGTCCATTCGGCCCAAACTTGCCCATGCTGACCAGGGCAACCCCTCCGCCATACGTCCCATCTGCCCAGCATCTGGTCCGCATCCCATTATTCATCGACGATTCAAGTGGTCATCTCAACAATTTGTGAACTTTGTCCACTTCAGCCAATCTCTCAGGCAATGTATGCCAGGTGGCCACTACTCTTCTGAGAAGGCGACAACTCATCTGCCTTCTATATCTCTTCCCTCTTTACCATAATCATTCATCCTTACCCATATCTCTCATTTCACTTATGAATATCTCATCTAATGCTCCTCAGCCACAGGGAATATAACCAGGCTCTCTGTGGAGGATTTGGAGAGAGTGATGAAAGAGTTTGCCAGATTGTTGCCTGAATTAGAGAGTATTTAGCTGTAGAGGGAGGTGGGTAAACTTGATTATATTTCTTTGAGCATCGGACCACAGCTGACAGGTGGCCAGATAGATGTATATAGTATTTGGAGGCATAGACTGGGAAGGAGGGAAACATCTCATACCAAGGGCATAGCTTTAAGGTGAGAGGTGAAAGTTTTAAAGAAGATTTATAAGGCAAGATCTGCTTTACACAGAGAGTGGGAGATGCCCAGACTACGCACCTGAGATGGTGATTGAAGCAAAGTTTATTCGACATTAAGCCAAAAACAAGGGGAGGCAGAGAATGGAAGGATATATTTCAAATGAGCATACATGGTCAGAGCAGGTTGTGTGTGCTGAAGGGTCTGTACTTGTGTCGATAAAGATACCAACCTCATTCAAGGTAAAGAGTCCCTGCTTTGAGCGTTTGCTCACCGTCACTAACAAAAAAGGCCTACAACTTTGGGTACAGAGCCTTACATTGACAGCTTGCTTCAGACAGGTGTGGGGAACCGAGTGAAGTGATCACTGACTGCGGGTGGGATCTGGTTATTAGTGACTCAGGACTGCCCAGAGTTTCCACACAACCCCTCACATCTCTTGTCAAAATGTAACAGCCACGTACCTGTACAATACACAGTCTGGTCACTGGATTTGGCTTCAACTGGTACACAAAGTAACTGCTGCAGTTTTTAACCTTGATGTCCAGGTTGATGCTGCATCCGTCTTCAGCCCCATTGTCACCAGCGTCTTTGAAACATACGGTCCTGGTCACCTCCCCCTCGCTTACACTTGGATGGGAACCTGGAATGAGGTTTATAATCATTGTAAATGTACCCGGTCCCACAGTGGTGCAGCTGGTAGAGCCGCTGCCTCACAGCACTAGAGTAAGTAAGTAAGTAAGTAAGTTTGATGGCCAAGTATTCACATACAAGGAATTCGCCTTGGTGCTCCGCCCACAAGTGACAACATGACATACAGTGACAGTTACAAATGACACAGAAAACACTAAACATTAATAATAATAATAATAAGACATTAATGATAAAACACCATTGATCAAGCATGTGAACCAACACAATACCACATCAAAGGGAGGCTACAGATTTTTGGCTGTTGAGTAGAGCAACTACTCGCGGATAAAAACTGTTTTTTATGTCCGCTGTGGCAGCTTTGATAGTCCGGAGTCGCCTTCCAGAGGGAAGTGATTCAAAGAGTTTGTGGCCAGGGTGAGAGGAGTCAGAGATGATCTTGCCCGCTCGCTTCCTGACCCTTGCAGTGTACAGTTCATCAATGGAGGGAAGGTTGCAGCCAACAACCTTCTCTGTTGATCGGACGATTCGCTGCAGCCTCCAGGTGTCGTGCTTGGTGGCTGAGCCAAACCAGACCATGATGGAGAAGGTGAGAACAGACTCTACGATGGCCGTGTAGAATTGGACCATCATTGCCTGTGGCATGTTGTGTTTTCCTCAGCTGCTGTGGAAAGTACATCCTCTGTTGTGCCTTTTTGACTGTGGAGTCGATGGTAGCCCCCCATTTAAGGTCCTTGGAGATGATGGTTCGCAGGAACTTAAAAGACTCCACAGATGTGACTGTTGTGTTGATGATGGGGAGTGGGGTGAGGGGAGGGGGGGGCTCTCCTAAAGTCTACAATCCGGTTAAGTTCTGACTAGGGGACTGTCTGAGTTGAGTTTGCAACTTCTTCCTGTGACCGTGTGGGTTTTCTCTGGGTGCTCCAGTTTCCTCCCACATCCAAACACGAGTGAATGAGTCAGTTAATTGGCTTTGTTAATTGGTTAACAAGACCTGCCCCTGGTTTGTTTTTGTTTAGGTTTAGGTTTATTATTGTCATGTGTAGCGAGGCACGGTGAGAATATTAGTTTTACATGCCATCCACTCAGATCCGATAAAACTATCAATAAACACATTCAACCCAATCTCACGCACAACAGGTTGGCCAAAGGGGAAGATACAGAGTGAAGACATTGTAACACATTAGTTCCAGAGACAAAGTTCAATGTTCATAATGGGGTGGAGGTGCATCAGACAGTTCCCAAGGTTATGGAAGGACTGTGCAGAATCCTGATAACGGAGACTAACAAGTCTGGTGATGGGCGTTTTACAAGCGTCTGTGCCTTCTTCCCAACGGAGCATGGAGGTGGAAGAATGACCAGGGTGGGATGTCTTTAATGGCGTTTGCTGCTTCTTCGAGGCAGCGTGAATTGTGGATAACATCAAAAGTGGAAGTCTAGTTTGTGTCAGTGAAGCTACACTCCAGGCTGACCAGCTGATATAAATATCAATAGCCTTTATTTTTCAGTGAAATCCAGAGACATTTCACCGTCTTGCAAAATCAGTGAACATTTTGTGCGGTGAAGGACTACAGGGAAGATTCTGCAAGAACTAGATTCTGAGCGTCTGGGCCCTGTGTAACAAGCACTCGCATGTTTTTACTGACGCAGGTTGCAAACATTAGTGGCATTGATATGTCGTCTGGAAGGTATTGAATTGCGCACAGCAATGTATGTAGGGAATAATAAGTCCCAATTAGAGTCGTACAGCACAGAAGCAGGCCCTTCCACCCAATCATCCACGATGACCACCATGCCTCATCTAAGCCAGTCCCCATCTACCCACATTTGCCCAATATTTCTCTGAACCTTTCCTATCCAAATGTCTTTTAAATTCGGGAATTAAAGAAGAACTTTTAAAATTAATCAGAATAAATATGGTCAAACAAGTCAGAACTAAATTTGTGAATAAAGAAGTTAAAAACTTTATGTAAATTTAAAAACAAGTATTGTGTATGTGAATTCATTAATTTGAAGGTTTTGAAATAGGAACCACATTGGTTTAAGCCGGGAAGGCACAGAGAAGATTTACGAGGATGATGCTAGGATTCAGGGCCTGAGCTACAGGGAGGGGTTGGTTTGGCTGGGGCTTTATTCCTGAGAGCGCAGGAGACTGAGGCACGATCTTGTAGAGGGATATAAAATCCAACGGGGAATTGGTAGGGTGAATGGGGCTTTATTTTGCCCAGAGAGCAGGGAATCAAGAACCAGAGAACACAGGTTTCAAGTGAGAGGGGAATGATTTAATAGCAACCGGAGGGAGAACAGTTTCAACACACAGGGTGGTGGGAACATGGAACGAGCTGCTAGAAGATGTAGTTGGGGCAGGTACCACTACAATATTGGCAGGTGCATGGATTGGAAAGGTTTCAAGGGATATGGGCCAAATGGGACTGGCTTTGTTCGGCAAGGAGGAGTTGGGCCAAAGGGTTTGTTTCTGCGTTGTATGATTCGTTCAATGTGACCTGATGAATTGATGAACTGTGAGTGTCAGTCGTGTGTCAAGCTCCCTTGAAGCTGCTCCTTCACTGGCATGCTTGGAGCTGCTGAAACTGCTCCAGGTCTAGTCTGTAGAGGGGACAGCAGCCGACCGATCGACAGCCCGATACTGTGAAACAGGGAGCTGGAGCTCTGTCACCTGACTCCATGAAGATCCAGAGCTGAGAGACTGTGGGGAGAAACTTTCAGGGAGTTTGGGTTCATTGTCCATGTGGACGGCCCCCTGAACTGATCGTCGTCATCAGTCTGGCCCTCCCTGACAAAAGCTAAGTCCCAAAGTAGCAAACTCTAATCCTACCGTTTAACCAGCCTGGCCTCTCCCCGGAGCAGTGATTCGCTGGAACAGTAGTCTCGGGAATCTTCCATCCGCCAGAACTGAAACAACAATCAGAGAGTCAGCCCCTGAACTGGGGTCTCTTATTCAGTGAGAGAGAGACCAGGAATTGAGGACAATCTGTCCGCACCCCGTCCTATTTCAATATCACCCACTGCCAGATAATCTCCCGTTGAATCCCGGCCCCTATCCTCCTCGTCTCTCACGGTACAGAATTTGAGAGCTCCACATCCCAGTTTTTACTCACTGTCCCTCTGTGATAACTGACGACCTGATCTTCCATCATGTTCTCACTCCTCCTCCTCCCTCACTGACTGAGTTTGATGGAATTATTTCCTCACATTACCTGTTGAATCTGTACCATCCGTCAGCAAGGTTTGCATCAGACTTCCATTGGCCATTTGTGCACTGAGTGTTGGAACAATCCGTGCTCCTCCAGGGCTGATCCAGGACGGTGTGGATTACACATGGGTCACTGTGTACGGAGTCTGTGGGTGGGACACAAGATGATGGTCAGTGTCAGTGTAATGTCCACTTGTCCTCACACAGCCTCTGATACACACAGCTGCACTTCCATCGTTCTTGGGGCAGACAAACCTCAGTTTTATTCTGCAAGCGCAGATAGACCACCCCATATAAAAGCCTCACACACGCTCCATTACAAACCGTTGCCCCATTGCTGACCCCCATCTGCTAACTTGCTGTGGCAGATATATTGGTCTGAGACAGTAAATCTTGCCTTTATATATCACCAGTGAAACTCTCTGGCTGCACTGGAGTGTGTTAGTGAACTACACGAGGAGTTTGGCTACTGTTGTAATGTGGGACGTCCAGCAACCAGTTTACTGAAGGACTATGTTTCCACGAACAGTTGATCAATAATGTGTTGTCCGAGATACAAGGAACTGCAGATGTTGGTTCACTAACAAAGCACAAAGTGCTGGAGTAACTCAGTGGGTCAGGGACCATCTCTGGTGAACAGGGATGGTGACGCATCCGGCCGGGATCCTTTTGAAGAAAGGTCCTGACCCAAAAATTCACAAATCCATGTTCCCCAGTAACGTTGCTTGACCTGCTGAGTTACTCCAGCACATTGTGTCTAATTTGGGGACAATTGATGGGAATGTGGGGAGAATGGGATCAGAGTAGGAATGGTGTAAACAGGTTGCCTCATTCTGTGGGCCAATGTTACAGGCTCTGTCACCCATCAATGTGCTCCATGTTCAAGTCTCCCACCCCAGTCATTCCTGCTTCTCCCTGCTCCGTCGTGGCGGCTGTGAGGGGGTGGGGTGGGGCGGGGGGGGGGGGGGGGGGGAGTGGAGTGTGTGTGATTGTAGGAGGGGGAGTGGGGAGGCAGTGGGGAGGCTGTGAGTGGTGGGATTTTTTCGAGGTTGGAGAGGGGGCAGTGGGTGGGTGCAAGAAATGGCCAGGTGGCAGGATGGGGGCTGGTTGTGGTGTCCAATGCAGGAGGGAGTGTGGGGAGGTGGGGTACAGAATGCAGGAGTGGGAAGGACAGGGGATGGGGGGTGTGTGATAGCCGGGAGGGGGGTGCGGGGCTGCTCTGTCCTGGGGGAATTTTTACTCTCAATGGAACAATGAGAAGAGCCGGCAGCCAGAGGGGCTGTGACAAATCAGGATGCAGGGGTAGGGGGCTCAGATTGGGGCTCCGTGGTCAGGCGGGAGGGCAGGTTGGCACGAGCCACGTTCTCTGCCTGGGACATCCTGCCCAGCTTCAGTGGTCACCCTCAGCCACAGTGTGTGTGTGGGCTGTGCTGTTCAATGTGGGGCCAGGGGAGGGGTGACCATGCCTACTTTCAATGACTGGTGTACTCATTTCTGTAATACATCATCTCAGAAACTCACAATTACCAGCTTTGTCTTCAGCTGCCCAGACCCCATGTGCTGTCGACTCCTTACTGATCCAGAGCACAGACCAATGTCTGGCACAGCGATTGTCCTGTGAAAGTTTACTTCCCAATCCTCCGCGTACATTGCAGATCCACTGGAGCGGTTCTTGTATGTGTCAATATTCAATAGTCAATTTTATTCCTCGCATACCCCTGAAGGTGCAGTGAAATGAACTTGTCAGCACCGGTACAATTAAAAAAGAACACACAATACAGAGGGAGTACAGAGAAGGTTCACCAGACTGATTCCTGGGATGGCGAATCTGTGGAATTCTCTGCCACAGAATGTGGTTGAGGCCAGTTCATTGTCTATATTTAAGAGGGAGTTTTATGTGGTCCTTGTGGCTAAAGGGATCAGGGGGTATTGGAGAGAAGGCAGGTACGGGATACTGAGTTGGATGATCAGCCATGATCATATTGAATGGCGGTGCAGGCTCGAATGGCCGAATGGCCTACTCCTGCACCTATTTTCTATGTTTCTATGTTTCTATGTTTCGATAACAGCCTATTGCACTTTATCTGTTGATTTCTGCGTATATATATATATATATATACGCAGAAATAAAATTATGATCAGACCTGATTCTATGAAGTGTGTTTGTGCATGCGCGCGCGTGTGTGTGTGTGTGTGTGTGTGTGTGTGTGTGTGTGTGTGTGTGTGTGTGTGTGTGTGTGTGTGTGTGTGTGTGTGTGTGTGTGTGATTTACATGCTCATGCTGTGATAGCCTGGATTTCCTCTGCTGTGTCTCTGTATGTGTGCGTCCCTTTGTGTGTGTGTCTCCGTGTGCGTGTGTGTCTCCGTGTGCGTGTGTGTCTCCGTGTCCGTGCGTTTCTCGATGTCTGCTTCTCTGCCTGCGTGTCTACGTGTATGATCTGTGTGTGTGTCTGCGTGTGCAAGTCGCAGTGTGTGTGTGTGCATCTCTGTGCGTGAGTGTCAGAGTGTCTGTATATGCGTGCGAACGTGTCTATGTGCATGAGCGTGCCTGTGCAGGAGTGTGTATGTGCGTGCGTGTGTGTGTACGTGTGTGTGTGTGTGTGTGTGTGTGTGTGTGTGTGTACGTGTGTGTGTGTGTGTGTGTGTATGTACGTGTGTGTGTGTATGTGTGTGTGTGTGTACGTGTGTGTGTGTGTGTGTGTGTGTGTGTGTGTGTGTGTGTGTGTGTGTGTGTGTGTGTGTACGTGTGTGTGTGTGTGTGTGTGGTGTGTGTGTGTGTGTGTACGTGTGTGTGTGTGTGTGTGTATGTGCGTGCGTGTGTGTGTACGTGTGTGTGTGTGTGTGTGTGTGTGTGTGTGTGTGTGTGTGTGTGTGTGTGTGACTAGGGCTGTGAGTGCAAGGCTGACACAGGTAGCGGAAAGTATTCTAGAGTCAGAGCCACAGAGCATGAAGACATGTTGACCAAGTTAGACACAGAGTGCTGGAGTAACTCAGCGGGTCGGGCAGCATCTGTGGGGAACATGGACGGGTGACTTTTCACAGAGTGCTGGAGTAACTCAGCGGGTCAGGCAGCATCTGTGGGGAACAAGGATAGGTGACGTTTCACAGAGTGCTGGAGTAACTCAGTGGGTCAGGCAGCATCTGGGGAGAACATGGATAGGTGACGTTTCACAGAGTGCTGGAGTAACTCAGCGGGTCAGGCAGCATCTGTGGAGAACATGGACGGGTGACGTTTCGGGTGGAGACCAAACACAGGCAGGTGGGACCAGTGTAGATGGGGCATGTTGGTGGGCGTGGGCAAGCTGGGCTGAAGGGCCTGTTTCCACGCTGCACGACTCGACACAGTTATTTAAATTGTATTACATTGAAGTTGTACCCACCACTGGCATCCGGTGGCACGGACTCACTGGGAGCTGTGGGTGAGGCAGCGTTGCCACGGTGAGTGAGGTTGGCACACACCCTCTCTGCATCGTCTGCCAGCCTGGTGGGGTGTGCCAGGCCCGTGCCCACCTGACCCCCGTCCCTGCGCCAGAGAGAAGATAAAGCGGGTCAGACAGATGTCTACAGCCACAGGGTGGCACAGAGACCCGGGCACAAGCGTTTCAGAGCACTGTGAGAATCGTCACTCGTACATGCGTCAGTAACTCTAGTCTGAAGGGTCATCATTTACCGCTCTGTTACACACCCACCCACCCACCCTCCCCCCCCCCGCTGGCATCAACAGCCCGCGTCTACCTGGTGGTGATGTGGCCTCATCCTCTCCACATGTGCCCGCTCACACCTGTAAATACAGGGGATTAAAGTCAATGTAGACACAAGGAACCGCAGATGCTGCTTTACAAAAACAAGGCACAAAGTACTGGAGGAACTCAGCAGGTCAGGCAGCGTCTCTGAACTAATCTGAAGGAGGCACTCGACCCGAAACGTGACCCGTCATGTTTTATATTGTTGCAAGACTGACGCAAGGAACAGATGTGTATGAGTGTGTGAGTGTGCATGTACCTCTGTGCTGGTGTGTGTGTGTGATTTACATGCTGTGATAGCCTGGATTTCCTCTGCTGTATGTGTGCGTCCCTTTGTGTGTGTGTCTCCGTGTGCTCGTGTGTTCCTTTGTGTGTGTATCTCCATGTGTGTGAGCGTCTCCCGATGTGTCTCTCTGCCTGCGTGTCTACACTCACTCTGCATCGTCTGCCAGCCTGGTGTGGTGTGCCAGGCTCGTGCCCACCTGACCCCCGTCCCTGGGCCGCAGACACACACACTAGCTCACAGACACACTCGCACACACACACACACACACACACACACACACACACACGCCCCCCCAGTGTAGAGCCCCCTCCCCACCTCTCCACAACCCCACACCCTCTCCCCAGCCCTCTACTTTCCCACCCCACCACCCCTTCCCCATCACTCTCCACCACCCCTACTCCCCTCTCCACCACCCCTTCCCCTCCCTCCCACCATTGACCCTGCCCCACCCCCCCCCCTCTCACCCCGCCACCCTCTCCTCCCCTCCTCCACCACCCATTCCACACCCTTCCCTCCACCTTGTGCTGGGCTCCAGTCTAGGGCAGCGCACCCACCTTGTGCTGGGCTCCAGTCTAGGGGAGCGCACCCACTGGGCTCCAGTCTAGGGGAGCGCACCCACTGGGCTCCAGTCTAGGGGAGCGCACCCACTGGGCTCCAGTCTAGGGGAGCGCACCCCTTCAGCTGAGCTCCAGTCTAGGGGAGCGCACCCACTGGGCTCCAGTCTAGGGGAGCGCACCCACTGGGCTCCAGTCTAGGGGAGCGCACCCACTGTGCTCCAGTCTAGGCGGGCGTACCCGCTGGGCTCCAGTCTAGGGGAGTGCACCCACCGTGCGCTGGGCTCCAGTCTAGGGGAGCGTACCCACTGGGCTCCAGTCTAGGGGAGCGCGCCCACCGTGTGCTGGGCTGCCGGCGTTGAGCAGCAGGGCCTGAGGACCCCGGGGAAGCGGCTACAGCGACTGCAGAGGCCAATTCAGCGGATGCATTTAAAATAGTGAGATAGAGCTCTTGGGCTAGCGCAATCAAGGGGCATGGGGAGAGGGCAGGCATGGGTTACTGATTGTGGATGATCAGACATGATCGCAATGAGGGTCAGCCACATGGATGAAATGTGGACACCTGTTGATGTTTCATTCAGTTGATTCAAGGTGAGGGTTTAGTGGTGACTAAATATCCAACACAGTTGTCAGGTCACCGTTTAAAAGCAGTTTATTTGTTAGTGCTGTACCTGGCGCAAACTTCACACACAGGTTTACCGTGTTTCATAGAGAGGGATCGTGCACTTTAGTTCATCTGAACTATTCCCAATGGCCGGGATCGCACTACCTGTGCCCGGTGTTCAAGATATAAGAAAGAGGGAGGCAGTGCAGATCAGTAGGTGACTCAGGTGCTGGTGCAGGGGGTGGGGGTTTCAAACATAGAGTCATACAGCATGGAAACAGGCCCTCTGGGCCAACTTGTCCATGCCCATGCCCCATACACTCGTACTACCAGCCTGTGTTTGACCCAGATCCCTGTAAACCTGCCCTGTCCATGTACCTGTACACATGGATGTTCAATGTTACCATAGACTTTGTCTTTGGAACTGGTGTGTTACAATGCTGGGAGATATATTCCACACTCTGTATCTTGCACTTTGCTCCATCTGGTGTACTCCAGTTTGCCTTGATTGAGTTTATGTTCAGTATATCCTTATCTGATAATAGAGCATGCAAAACAAAGCTCGACACTGTACCTCGGTACATGGGCAGAGCATTAAATAGGAAAGGTGCATTCATTCTGATGGGATTCTGTAGGTTTCCCAGACGCCAGCTGAGGAACAGCAGAGGAACTGTGACAAGTCTCAGGTGATGCTTTGCTATGTCATGAGCCCAGTAAATGATAGTCGTTGAGAGTGTTGCCCAATAGAGCACAGTTGTACGACAGGAAAGTGACATCAGATATACATGTACTGAGACGGACAAGGGCTGATTGGGGAACAGTCAGCACAGATTTGTACGTGGGAGATCGTGTCTCACGAACCTGATTGAGCTTCTTGAAGATGTGACCAAAAACGTTGATGATGACAGAGCTGTCGACGTTGTAAATGTGGATTTGAGCAAAGGTATTTTACAAGCATCCACATGGTAGGCTGCTCTGGAAGGGAAGATTGCAAGGGATCCAAGGAGAGATAGCTGAATGGATAGAAACTTGGCTTCCTGGAAGGAAGCAGAGGGTGATGGTGGAGGGTTGTTTTTCAGACGGGAGGCCTGTGACTAGTGGTGACAACGTACAAGGCATGAGCAGCAAATTTGCAGCTGACACTAAACTGGGAGGTATTGTAGATACTGGAAATGTTTGTGAGAAATTGCAGCAAGATCTTGATCGGTTGGGCAGGTGGGCTGAGGAATGTCTGATGGAGTTTAATGCAGAGACATGTGATGTGATGCATTCTGTGAAGTTTAATATGGGCAGCACCTACACAGTGAATGGTCGGGCTCTGGGAAGTGCTGTGGAGCAGAGGGATCTACGAGTGCAGTTACATAGTTCCTTGCAAGTGGCATGATGGGTAGATAGGGTGATTAAAAAGGCATTTGGCACATTGGCCTGCATCAGAGCATTGTGTAGACGTTGGGAGGTCATGTTACAGATGTATAAGACGTTGATGAGAACACAGTTAGTGTATTGTGTTCAGTGTTGGTCACCGTGTTATAGGAAATATGTTGTCAAGCTGGAAATGGTGCAGATAAGTTTAACGAGGCTGTTGCCAGGACACGAGGGCCTGAGCTATAGAGGGAGATTGGGCAGGCTAGAACATTATTCCTTGGAACGCAGGAGGGTGAGGAGTGATCTTATAGAGATGTAGACATCATGACAGGAATCGATCAGGTAAAAACACAGTCTATTGCCCAGATTAGGGGAATCAATAACCAGGGACATGGGTATCAGGTGAGGGGGGAAATATTTAATAGGAACATGAGGAGTGACTATTTACACAAAGGGCGTTGTGTATATGGAACGAACTGCCAGAGGAGGTAGTTGAGGCAGGTACTATCATAATACATGAGATATATCTGTGCATGTACATGGATGGGATAGGTGTAGAGGGAAATGGGCCAGTTGACATAGTGTAGATGGAGCGTGTTGTTTGGAGTGGGCAAGTTGCGTCGCAGGGCCTGTTTCCATGCTGTATGACTCCATGCCCATTGACCATTAAGCATCTGCTTATCAACCACACCCCCTTCACCTGTGTCCACCCCTCACTCACCAAGGTTTGTCCTGACCCTCTCTCCACCTTTCTCATCCCCCCCCCCCCCCCCCAACACAATCAGTTTGAAGAAGGGTCCCAACCAAAACACCACATATCCATGTTCTCCAGAGATGCTGCCTGACGCGCTGAGATACTCCAGCACTCTGTGTCTTTATTGTGAACCAGCATCTGTAGTTCTTGTATCTCCTGGTTACTGTTACAGTTTAAGGGACATCGCTCGATATGTTTGCATCAGACAGAATCCCGGTGCACATGTTCATAATACATTGTTCTTAAATATAATTCCAATAAAGATAGATATCTCTATTGAGGGTGTAGTTTACCATTACTACACATTGACCCCGGTTCCATCCACTCTTCGGCTGCTGTCTATGTGGAGTTTGGATGTTCTCCCGTGACAGTGTGGGTTTTCGCCGGGTGCTCTGGTTTCTCCACCAGAGAGAGGGTGGTGGGTAGTTGGAACAAGCTCCTCATCTCATCCTAAATGGCCACAGATTCACAACTCTGATGGAAAAGTTTCATAGAAACATAGAAACATAGAAAATATGTGCAGCAGTAGGCCATTCGGCCCTTCGAGCCTGCACCGCCATTCAATATGATCATGGCTGATCATCCAACTCAGTATCCCGTACCTGCCTTCTCTCCATACCCCCTGATCCCTTTAGCCACAAGGGCCACATCTAATTCCCTCTTAAATATGGCCAACGAACTGGCCTCAACTCCCTTCTGTGGCAGAGAATTCCACAGACTCACCACTCTCTGTGCGAAAAATGTTTTTCTCATCTCGGTCCTAAAAGAATTCCCCCTCATCCTTAGACTGTCACCCCTTGTTCTGGATCCTTAGACTGTGACCCCCTTGTTCTGGATCCTTGCTCCTCATCTCAGACTTAAATGGCCACAGATTCACAACTCTCTGGGAAAAAGTGTTTCCTCGTCTCCGTTCTAAATGGCTTACCCCTTATTCTTAAACTGTGGCCTATGGTTCTGGACTCCCCCAACATCGGGAACATGTTTCCTGCCTCTAGCGTGTCGAAACCTTCAATAATCGTATATGTTTCAATGAGATTCCCTCTCATCCAAAATTCCAGAGT